>NW_020870556.1:80210-87710 GCF_003789085.1 Penaeus vannamei | reverse complement strand
GTCCTCTCTCTCTCTCCTCTCTCTCTCTGTCTCTCTCTGTCTATCTGTCTCTCTCTCTCTCTCTCTCTTTCCCTTCTCTCTCTCTCTTCTCTCTCTCTCTTTCCTCTTCTCTCTCTCTCTCTCTCTCTCCCTCCTACTCTATCCTCTCTCTTTTTCTCCTTTCATTTTTTTTTTCTAACGTTTCAATTCCCCATTTTCCTTCCCCGGTTTTGCTCCCCTTTTCTATATATCTACCGAATTATCACACCCTCTCCTTTCTTTCTCCTTCGTCGCCATCTGTTTCCCTCCTTCTGCTGACATCCCGTTGTTTATGTTTCTTGTTTGTGCAGCTGCGGCCGTTTTGTCGTTGTTGTTGTTGTCGTTGTTGTTGTTGTTGTCGCCGTTGTTCTTGCTTTGGGTTTCTGGCAAACGTTTTAAATGGAGTGTCTTTGTTACGCTTTATTTGTAATGTAGTTGTGAGAGGATTTTGACCGTGGCCCGAAAACTACGGGACAATTTGGAATAAAAGATTAGCTTTGGAGAGCGAGAGAACGAGGGAGAGGGAGGGGAGAGTGGAGAGAGAGGAGAAGGAGAGGGAGAGGGAGAGGGGGAGAGAGGGAGAGGGAGAGGGAGAGGGAGGAGAGGAGAGGGAGAGGAGAGGGAGAGGAGAGGGAGGGAGAGGGAGAGAGGGAGAGGGAGAGGAGAGGGAGGGAGAGGGAGAGAGAGAGAGAGAGAGAGAGAGAGAGAGAGAGAGAGAGAGAGAGAGAGAGAGAGAAGAGAGAAATCTTACTTTCTCACCTTTCGCTCTCCTTCTTACCTGGTTCCATATAATCTTATCTTATCCTTTTCCTTTCTCCTTATTTCTACTCTCCATACCCTTCGTTTCCTCTCCTTCTCCCCTCCCCTACTTCCCCACCTTACCCATCCCTCTCTCCTCTTCCGTCGTCCCCCCTTCCCTTCCCCCCTCTCACTCCCCTCCTCACTTCTCTCTCTCTTCATCTCTCTCCCCCCTCTTTTTTTCCTTCCCCTTATTCTATCACCTCTTCCATCTCATTCTTATTCTCCCTCCTTCCCCCACATCCTTGGACTATTCCCCTCTACCCCCCTTCCTCCCCTCCCTATCTCTCTACTTCATCCTTAGAGCATTCCCTCTCCCTTCCCCTTCCCCCTCCCTCCCTCCTCCTTCCCATCTCCTTGCCATCTCCTTAGATCCCCCCCCCCCTTCGCAACCAATTATCCAAATGCCTCCCGCGCATTAGCCCGAAGTCAACCACAACACCCTCCTCCCTTCCCCCTCCCCTCCATGCCCCCAAACAACACCTTCCCCCCTTAACCCTCCCTCCGTGCCCCTTCCCCCTCCTCCCTCCCCCCTCCATGCCCCTTCCACAACACCCTCCCCCCTTCCCCCTCCCTCCGTGCCCCTTCCCTTTCCCCCTCCCCCTCCATGCCCCCCCCCCACAAAAGTAGGCGGCCTTAACCCTAAAACTTCGTCGCCATTTGGTCGGCGATAAAATCTCGGGCATTAGAAGCGTCGCCGTCGGCCTGGGCTCCCGCGTCCACTAAACCAGCGGACTCTGGTGGGCGGCGCAAGAACTAAAACAATTAGGGGCCTCGTAAGTCCGCGTTACTCCTGAGCGACACTCAATTACCGGTCGCGGGAGAGGAGCGGCGCCATCTTGACCACCCCAGCTGGTGCCCGCGGACGCTCGCCGCTTGCCCTCGCTCGCGCCATCTGTCTCGCGCTCTCTTGCTCTCTCTCTCTCTCTCATCTCCTCTCTCTCTCTCT
Source organism: Penaeus vannamei (assembly GCF_003789085.1). Taxonomy (NCBI): domain Eukaryota; kingdom Metazoa; phylum Arthropoda; class Malacostraca; order Decapoda; family Penaeidae; genus Penaeus; species Penaeus vannamei. The sequence continues at coordinate 85,945 of NW_020870556.1, read as the reverse complement.
TCCCTCTCTATCTCTCTCTCTCTTTCTCTCCTCTCTTCTCTCTCTCTCTCTCTCTCTCGATCTGTCTTTCTCTCTCTCTCTTTCGATCTGCCTTTCTCTCTCTCTCTCTCTCTCTCTCTCGATCTGCCTTTCTCTCTCTCTCTCTCTCTCTCTCTCTCTCTCTCTCGATCTCCTTTCTCTCTCTCTCTCTCTCTTGCTCTCTCTCTCTCTCTCGATCTGCCTTTCTCTCTCTCTCTCTCTCTCTCTCGATCTGCCTTTCTCTCTCTCTCTCTCTCTCCTTTCTCTCTCTCTCTCTCTCTCTCGATCTGCCTTTCTCTCTCTCTCTCTCTTTCTCTCGATCTGCCTTCTCTCTCTCTCTCTTCTCTTCGGCCTTGCTCTCTCTCTCTCTCTTTCTCTCTCTCTCAATCTTCCTAGTTCTCTCTCTCTCACTCACTTTCTCTCTGCCCGTTTGTTTGTATATTTTTGTCTCTCATTTATTGCCAAGTCATTCTTAACAATTTTCATGAAAGATCATTACACACACACACACACACACACACACACACACACACACACACACACACACACACCAAGCGCGCATACTCGTATACCTCCTCCCTCTCTCCCTCCATCTCACTCCCCTCTTCTCCTCTTCCCCTCTCTTCTCTCCCTCTTGACCACGACACAAGTAGCACAACCCCCCCCTTACCCCCCCCTTTCTTAACCCCTCTAGTCTCAACCCCCCCCTCCCCCCCCACCCCTTAAGTCGGCGGGGGAGTCTACCCTGAAAGTTTATATAAAAGAATTTGGAGCCATTACATGCAATTTATGACGGCGAGGAAATGCGCTTCTGCAGCTGCTGTCTCTCGCTCTCTCTTTCTCTCTCTCTCTCTCTCCTTTGCCTTTCTTCTCTTTTCTCCCTGTTTTTCTTTTTGCCTCTTTCTCTCCCTTTCGATTGTCTTATTTCTCTTTCTTGTGTCTTCTCTCTCTCTTTTGGTCTGTCTCTGTCTGACTCTCTTTCTCTCTCTCTCTCTCTCTCTCTCTGTGTATTTAATATATATGTATGCATGCATGTATGTACGCATATATATGTGTTTTTCCCTTCCCTATGCAACCTTCTCTAGTCTTTTCCATTCCCTTTTTTTACCCCCCCCCGCGCCCATCCTCTCCACTTCTACCCCCCCCCCCAGCGAAGTTAAACAAGCGAAGTCCAATTAATCGGCGGAGGGAAAGAGTCGTTCTTCTCCATTTTCCTTTGCCTCTTCCTCCCTCCTCTCCCCCTCTCCCTTTCTTTCTCTTTTTTCCTTCTTCTGCTCTCGTCTTCCTCTATATCATTGCCTTTTCATTTTTATGTCTCTTTCTTTCGCTTCTATATCTTTCTCCTTTTTTTCTCTCTCTCTTTCTTCTGTGTCTCTCCCATCAGTCCTTCTCCTTCTTCTCTCACTTTCCTTCTATCTCTCCTTCCTTCTTCCACTGGACTTTAACGTGACCTCTTGAAAATACATTTTTTGTTTCCTCTCCTCTTTTCCCTCTTTTCGTTCCTCATCCTCCCTCCCTTCTTTTTTTCCTCTTTCCCTTTTCTCCCTTTCTTTACCTTGCCAGATCCCCCCATCCTTGTCTTCCTTGTTCTCAGCTGGTTATCTTAGCTTAATTTTTACCATCTGGCTGCGCGTCCCTTGGCAGATGGGCTGGTCTGAGTTGGGAAGAGATTTAGGGCCGAGTTAAGGGCATGGAAGAGAGAGAGAGGGAGAGGAGGAGGGAGGAGAGGAGAGGGAGGGAGGAGGGAGGAGGAGGAGGAGGAGGGAGAGGGAGGAGAGAGAGAGAGAGAGAGAGAGAGAGAGAGAGAGAGAGAGAGAGAGAGAGAGAGAGAGAGAGAGAGAGAGAGAGAGAGAGAGAGAGAGGAGAGAGAAGGAGGGAGGGAGGAGGAAGGGGAAGGAGGAAGGAGGAAGGAAGGGGAAGGGAGGGAGGGAGGAGATAGATAGATAGATAGAGAGAGAGAGCCAGAGAGACCACAAGAGAGAAAGAGAGAGACAGAGACAGAGAGAAAGATAAGAGAGTTACGGACCACAAACCAACAAGCCGAAATACAAACACACAAACAAACCAAACGGGACAAAAGAAAAACAAATTTCCCCCCTCCTTCTCCCCCCCACAAAAAAGAGAGAAAAACACACACAAAAAACAAAAGTCAAATCCAAAATAACCGCCTAAAAATAAGTAAGTCTGCCGTTAAAAGCCCCCTGAGCTGGCCATTACGGGCTGCTGTAACTACCCGTCTAATGTCCCCCAGGCGCTCATTATCATATTCATGGTTGTCAACACAAACTGCATCTTCATTAATAGGCTTGCCAACCCCCCTCCCCCTCGTCTCCTCTCCCCCCTCCCCCTCCCTCTCCCCTGCCATCTTCTCCTTTCCCCCTACCCTTTCTCTCTCTCTCTCGTCTTTCCCCCTTCCTTTTCTCTTTCTCTTTCCTCCGCTCCTCTTCCCCTTCCCTCTCCCCCTTTTCCCTCCTCTCTTCTCTCTCCCATCCTCTCTTCTCCTCTTCTCCCCTCCTCTCTTCTCCTCTCCTCTTTCTACCCTCTCTTTTCTTACCTCTTGTTTCTCCTCTAGCTTTCCTTACTTCTCTTTCTTCTCATCCGTGCTCTCTCCTTCACATCTTATTCCCGTACCTGTCCTTTCACCTTCTTTCGCTCTCCTCTCTCCTATCCTCTCCCTCTTCCTCTACCCTTCCTTCCCTCTCCTTATTCCCCACTATCCCCCTACCCCTCCTCCCCTCCCCTCTTCCCTCTCCTCCCCATCTCCATCCCCTTCCTACCTCCTCCTCCTTCTCCTCCTCTTCTCTCGCTCTCCCCCTTCCCTTTCCTCCCCACCTCCATCCCCTTCCTTCCTCCTCCTTCTCCTTCTCTTCTCTCCCTCTCTCCATTCCCACCATCTTCCTCTCCCTTTCCCCCCCCCCCCCAGTTTTCTCTTTTCCTCTCCTTAACGCCCACTAACACATTTCATGGGAAACAGGGTAGAGTCGAGTTCCCTTTCCCTTTCGTGGGCGTGAAATGGGCGGAAAATATGGGCGTAGGCGTGTATGGACGTGGGGAGGGGGAAGGGGGAAGGGGGGAAGGGGGAAGGGTGGAGTGTTACGTTTTGTGGCCACGTTTAGTGTCATTTTTGTTCTTATCAATGTTGTTTCTTCTGTTTATTAATATATTTCCCTTTTTCAACTATTATCATCGTTATCATTATTGTCATAATTAAATAACTATCATTGTTATTGTTAAAATTCAAATGACAAACAAGCAAACGAGAAAAGAGACAAACGACGAGAAAGAAAAAGAGGGAGAAGAGGGGGAGAAGGAGGAGGAAGGGGAGAAAAGGGAGGAAGGGGAACGAATCCGTGAAATCGTTTCCTCACGGGCCGATAGATGGCGTTGTTCAGTATTATTAGTGGTGTATAATCTTTGTGTAATCCTTGTCATTTACGGATTCACGGATTACGCCGGTCGCCATTCACGCTCCAGCGCACTCGTCACTAATACGTCACCGACACGTCACTGATACGTCAATGATACGTCACTAGCGGAGGCGGAGAGATGGTGTGACGAATTCTTTAGTATCTTTATTATTATCCTTTTGATTTCTCTTTTGTTTGTTCTTTTTTTTCACCCTTCTTTACCTTTCTTTTTTCTTTATATCCGTGTCTGTATTTCTTTTATTTGTTCTTTTTTTTTTACCTTTCTTTACCTCTCTTTTTTCCTGTCTTTGTGTCCTTAGCTGTCAGTCTCTGCCTCTCTGTCTGTCTGCCTTTTCGTCTATCTAGTTATCTGTCTATCTCTCCTTCACATCCTCTTTGCTGCGTCGTCTATAAAGTTGTTTCTCTCTTCTGTTTTCCTGATTCTCTGTTTCTCTTCCTCTGCTTCTCTTTCGCTGCGTCATCTGATCTCTCCCTCACTCACTCTTTCTTGCTGTATCATCATTATTCTTCTGTCTTCTAATCTGCGATTCTTTGGTTTTCTCTCTACGTGCCTCTGTTTTTCCTAATTTCTCCCTCTCTCTCTTTCCCCGTTTACAATTTCTATTAATCATCCGTTTCTCACACTTACCTTGTTCCTTATTCCCCTTATCCCTCTCCTTTTCTGACCTAATTTTCTTTTGATGCCGTCGACCACCTCCTCCATAGGCCTATCTACGGCAGCCAAAGATTGCTCGGACTTTGGATGTGATTATGTAACACACTTTCTGTTATTCATATCTCATAACACTTTTCCTTTCAACACTGAAAATATGCAGTCTTGGTTTCCACATTTACCTTCATTATTTTCATCTTTATCAACCCAAAATCTTCAACAAACTAGTTTTCACAGAAACTTTTTTTTCTAGAACAATCATAGTCCAAGGTAAAATGAGTAAATGAGTAAATTCATAGCATTTTCAGTTCATTAAAAAACAAAATTGTAAAAAAACATACCACAAAACTTAATAACAACTCCATAAAACAACAACTTCGCCTCACAAAAAACAACAAATTCGCATCAACAACCACAACAAAACCACGTGACTCGCGACCGGCCGCCTTTTCTCCAATCTTGCCAACCACCGAACCATCCCTTGCGAACGAGCGAACAATCCCGCTAATGACCCGACCCCCAGTTAGCTCAACATGCAAACAAGCTTGTTAATGGGTGGGCGAGCTGATGGCTTTTGTTAATTACTTTATGATTGTTAATTACTGCGTGTTTGGCGGGAGAGGTGTTGTTTCCCTCCTCCCCTGTGCCTCCATTTTCTTCGCATTTCTTACGGGGAATGAAGGACTGGAAAAGGAAGGAGGACGGAGGAAAGGAGGGGGAGTAGTGGAGGAATAAAGGGGGGAAATAGGAAAGAGGGATTAAATAGCTGAAGAAAGGGAAAAGAAAACAGAGGAAGAAGTGTAGGACTATGAATGAAAAAGTAGAAGAGAAGAGAAAGAAGAGAAAATGAGAAAAACGAAACTGATCACTCATGAATCCATCTTTACGTTGCTGTTCTCATTATCATTCGTAAACCTTCGAAGCTATCACCATTTATGCACTTTCGAGTTGTCAAGATAAACAAGTCATTATACAGTCGTCCATTTGCTACAGAGCCTTAAAAACCGCGCAGCACTTAGCGCGTTCACCTTTGCGAAACAATTTGTCGAAACAATCGCCGAATTTACCCAAAAACTGCGACCGGACGCTAAAAGCCGGAAATGATCTCCCTTTTTCTTCCGTCTCTTTCCTCTTCTTCTCTTCTGGATTCCTCCTTTCTTCTCTGCTTCTCCCTTTTCATATTCTTTCTTCTCTCCTCACTTTTTTTCTTCCGTCTCTTTCCTCTTCTTTCTTCTGGATCCCCCTTTTCTTCTCTGTCTCCCTTTTCCTCTTCTTCTTCCTCCTCTCCATTCGTCAAGACTTCCTCTTCCTCTTTTTCTTCTTTCTTCCCCTGAAAGGACGGGGAGGAGCAGGAATAGGAAGAGGAAGTGAAGAATATTGACGAAGAGGAGTAGAAAGAGAATAGGGAGGGAGAAGATCAAGAGGGAAAAACAAGAAAAAGAGCAAGAGTGGAGAGAATACGAAGAAGAAAGGACTTGGAGTAGGAGAAAGAGGAAGAAGAGAAGGGGGTCCTTAAGGAATCTTTATTATCCAATCATTTTATCTTTCTTTTCCTCTCCAAGAACCGGGTTTCGCAATCTCTTAAATGGTTGATTCGGCCGAGGACTTTAAAAGCAAAACAAAGCATTAGTGTAACC
>NW_020870556.1:70210-75210 GCF_003789085.1 Penaeus vannamei | reverse complement strand
TGTCTCTTGCGTCTTTCCTCCTCCTCCTCCTTTCTTTACCTCTTTTTCCTCCTCCTATTTGTTTTTATCTCCCCCTCCTATTTTTCTCCTTGTCCTTCTACTCCCACCTTTACGCAATCCCCCCACTCCCTGCCTGTGCCCCCCCCCCCCCACCCAAGTACCTTACCTGAACACGTGGGATATTAACTTTAACAAGACCTCAAGCATGTAAGAAAGATAATGCTAACAGAATTACAAGTTCTTTCAAAGTTCAGCTTTTGGAACTCTTTTTTTTAGTAGGGGGGTGGGGGGGAGGAGAGGGAGAAGGGGGGAGGGGAGGAGGGAGGGGGAAAGGAGGAGGGAGGAGGGGCGAGAGGATCAAGGAAGGGGGAGGGCAGGAGGAGAGGGGAGGGGAGGAAGAGAAAGTGGTTGAAGGTAAGTAAATGGGTTGTTAGGTTAGGTTAACTAGGTTTGCATAGTTAGCCGACATTACTTTCTCTGGGATTTCGGATTTCTGCCAATTTCTTCCTGAAGTAACTCGGGGTTGGGGCCAAGGGGAAGGGAAGGGAGGGAAAGGGAGGAGAGGGGAGGTGGAAAGGGAGGGGAGGGGGAAAGGGTGGGGAAAGGGAAGGGAGGGAGGGAGAAAGGAGGGGAGGGAGAAAGGAGGGAGGGAAAAGGGACGGGAGGGACGGAGAGAGAGAGAGGAAGGGACGGGGAGAGAAAGGGAGGGAAAAAGGGTAGGAGAGAGGAAAAAGGGAAGGGAGGGAAAGAGAGGGAGAGGGCGGGGAGAGAGAGGGAAAGGGAAAATATGGAAAGGGAGGAGATGATAAGGTGGAGGGAAAGGGAAAAATGAGGGGAGGGGGAGAGAGAGAGGAGAGAGGAGAGGGGTGGGATGAAGGGTGGAGCAAAAGGAGGCGAAAGAGGAGAGGGGAGAAGGGGAAATCAGAGAAGGAAGAGGAGGAGGAGAAACTAAAGGTGGAGATAAAAAAGCGGGGTTAAAGAGAGAGAGAGAGAGATACATTCATAAACAAACAGGAAAAACAGACGAAAAGAGAGAGATACATACACTGACAAACAGAAAGACAGACGGAATAAAAAGGCAGAAAGGATGATGGACAGAGAAAGAGTAAGGGAGAAAGAGAGGGCGGGGAGAGTGCAGCAATGCTTGAAATGACTCGGAAGTACAGGAAAAGATATTTAGCCATTTCCTATCACGTCGATATCAACTTTTCTTTTTGTTACTCTCTCTTTCTTCTCCCTCTCCTACTAGTTCCGCCTTCTCTTTCCCAACTTGTACCTTTATCCTCTCCCTTCCCCCTCCTCCCATTGGCTTTCGCCCAGATCTCTTCTTCCTCTTCCTCCTCCCCCCCCTTCTTCCTATCTCTATCTTTATCTCCATCTCCTTCCTCCGCCCCCGCCTCCTCCTCCCTCTCCCCCTCCTTCCCCACCACCTTTCTCCCAGTCACTTTGCTTAGGTTTTCTCTGCCAAATATTTGATCTCTCGGCTGGCGTATCTGCCTTTGCGAATGCGCGCGTGTGATATAGCCTTATACCTTGACTGACTGCTGACTTCGCGTAATCTTTAAGACTTTTTTTTTTGTTGACTTAAAAGGATCTTTATTGACAATTTTCGCTCGAGGATGGGGTTGAGGAGGGATGGAATATGAGGAAGAAAAGGAGGAGAGGGAGGAGATAGGGGAGGAGGGTAAGAAAGGGAAGAGGATATGGAAGAGGAGGAAGATATGGAGAAGGAGGTGGTTTTGGTGGTGGTCGTGGATCAGGAGGAGGAGGAGGAGAAGGAGGAGGAGAGGAGGAGGAGGAGGAGGAGAGGAGAGAGAGGAGGAGGAGGAGGAGGAGGAGGAGGAGAGGAGGAGGAGGAGGAGGAGGAAAAAAGAAGAAGAAAGAAGAAGAAGAAGAAGAAGAAGAAGAGAAGAAGAAGAAGAAGAAGAAGAAGAAGAAAGAGAGAAGAAGAAAAGGAAAAGAAGAAGAAGAAGAGGTGGAGGGAAGGAGGAGGAAGAGGAGGAGGAGGAGGGGAAGGGAAAGAGGATATGGAAAAGGAGGAAGATATGGATAAGGAGGAGGAAGAGAATGAGGGAGAAATAAAAGAGGATGATTGGTTGATGATGATGATGATGAGTCGGGGAAGATTACAATTGAAGGAGGAAGAGAAAATAGAAGAGGAAAAGAATATGAGTGAATGATGTTAATGATTATGAGAAAGAGGAGGAAGGGAAAGAAGAAGGTAGGAGGAGGAGAAAGAGGAAATGAAGGAAAGGGATAACAAAGCAAATCAGAAAGAAGAGGGGGGGAAGGGGGAGGTAGGATGGGTAGGAGCATAGATATAAGGTAAAAAGAACAGAAAAGAGAGAAAAATAGGAGGAAAGAGAGGAATAAAGCGATAAAACGAAAAAAAGAGCAAAGGGACGAGAAAAAAATACAGGAAAATGAGAAAGAGAGAGAGAGAGAGAGAGAGAGAGAGAGAGAGAGAGAGAGAGAGAGAGAGAGAGAGAGAGAGAGAGAGAGAGAGAGAGAGAGAGAGAGAGGAAGAGGGAGAGAGAGAGAGAAGAGAGCAAGAAATAAGAACCAAGAAGAAAAACTTACAAAATTCATATCGAAAATAAAAGACAAGTAGGAACGAAAGAGAAATGAAACCAGAGAATGATGATAATGAAGCGAATGAAGAGGACGACGAAGAGGAAGCGGAGGAAGAGGGGGAGGGGGAGTAGGAGGAGGAGCGAGGGGGGAGGGGGCGGGGAGGGGCGGGGCGGGGGGCGAAGGAGTCGGTCGGAGGGGCGTGAAGCGACAAAACTGTTAATGAGCAACCGTCGGAGCGGAAACTGCCTCGTTAGTGTCTTGTGTGTGTCATCACTCGGGGACACTTTTTTAATCTCCTGCCCTCCTCTCTCCTTTCTCTCTTCTCTCTCCTTTCTCTCTTCTCTCTCCCTTTCTCTCTTCTCTCTCTTTCTCTCTTCTCTCTCCTTTCTCTCTCTTTCTCCCTTTCTCTCTTCTTTCTCTCTTTCCTCCTCTCTTTCCTCCTCTCCCTTTCTCTTCTTCTTTTCTCTCTTCCTCCTACACTTCTCTTCTCTCCCTTCTCTCTCCCTTTTCTCTCTTCATTCTCCCTCCTCTTCCTCCCTTCCTCTTCTCTCTCTTCATTTCTCTTCTTTCTCCCCTTTCTCTTTCTCTCTCTCTTCTCTCCTCTTTCTCTCTTCTCTCTCTCCCCTTTCTCTCTTCTTCTCTTCCCTTTCTCTCTTCTCTTCTCCTCTTTCTCTCTCTCTTCTCTCTTCCTTTCTCCCTCTCTCCTCCCTTTTCTCTCTTCCTTTCTCCCTTCTCTCTCTCTCTCCCTTTCCTCTTCTTCTCTTCCTCTCCCTTTTCTCTCTTCTCCTCTCCCTTTCTCTCTTTCTCTCCCTTTCTCTCTTCTCTCTCCCTTTTCTTCCCTTCTCTCTCTCCTTTTCTCCATTCTTTCTCCCTTTCTCCCTTCTCTCTCCTTTCCTCTCTTCTCTCTTTCTCCCTTCTCCTTTCCCCTTTCTCATCTCCTTCCTCTCTCCTTTTCTCTTTTACTCTCCTTCCCTTCTCTCTCCCCTTTTCTCCCTCTCTCTCTTTCTTCTCTCTCTTCTCTCTTCCTCTTCTCTTTCTCCTTCTCATCCCTTTATCCTCTCTTCTCTCTCTCTCTCCCTTTCTCCCTTATTCTCTCCTCCTTTTTCTCCCTTCCCTCTTTTCTTTCTTCTGTCTCCCTTTCTCCTTTCTGTCTCCTTTGATCTCTTCTATCTCCCTTATCTTTTATCTCCCTTTCTCCCTTCTCTCTCCTTTTCTCTGTGTATCTCTCCCTCCTTTCTCCTTCTCTCCTCTTCTTCCATAATTTCTCTCTATGCACTTTCTTTATATCCTTATTTCTTCCTTTTCCTGCCATTTCTCTCCCTTCCTTCTCTCTCGTTTCCTCCCTTCCTTCTTACTCTCTCTTCGCTCTTTCTTCTTTAGTCTTCCCTTTCTCCCTTTTATCATTACTTCTCTATATTCCTTCTTCTTCCATATCACCCTTTCTCCTGCCTCGATCTTTCTTATTTTTCTTTTAACCCTTCTTTCTATCCTTATTTTCGTTTCTCCTTCTTCTTTTTGTATCTCCATCTCCCTTCTTTCACCCCTCTTCCCTTACGCTTTCTCTTCTTTCTCTCTCTATTCCCCTCTTTCTCTCTTCTTTTCCTCTCTCTCCTTCTTCGTTCATCACCCCCTCTTTCTTCTCATTTCTCATCTCCAAATATCTCCATCTCATATTTATTTCATCCTATTCTCTGTCTCTCCTTTCTTTCCATTCTCCCCTTTCCACCCCTTTTGTATTTTTCTTACCATTCCTTTTATCCGTGTTTATCCTGTTTCTCTTTCTATCTCCCCTTTCTATATTATTTTTTATGTAAATCTTTGTCTTGTATTTTTCTGCCTCATTCTTTCTCATTCTTTTATCCTTCATTCTTCTTTGGACTTTTTTTCTCTACTTTGTATTTTCTTAATTATCTTATCTAGTTTATTACGTGTTCTTGTTTGCTTTTTGGTTGTTCGTTTCTTTCTTTCTTTCTTTCTCTGCCTTTTTCCCCTCCACTTTCTTTTCTATCTTTTCTTTCCTTTTTTCTAATCTTTCTTCCTCTGTTCCTTATATTTCTCTCTCCTTCTCTCCCTCTCCGCGTCTTTCTCCCTCCCTCCTTTCCTCCCTCTCTTTCTTTCCTTTTTTCACTCCCTCTCTCTTCTTTTCTCTTCTCTCTTTCCCTTTCCCCTTTCTCTCTCTTCATCATTTTAGCCCCATCTCCCCCTTCCCTCTCTTCTTCTTCCCCCCTCATTCTTTTCCTAACTCTCCTCTCTTTCCCTTCCCTCTCTCTTCCTTCCTTTAGTTTCTGTTCCATTTTTCTCAACCTCCCTTGACCTTGCTTTATTCTCCCTACCTTTTCCCCATCTCTCTCTCCCTATTTCTCCTCATCTTCCCTCCTTTCTCCCACTATCTATTCCTAGTCTCCTCTCCTTTCTGTTTCCCCCTC
>NW_020870556.1:60000-66664 GCF_003789085.1 Penaeus vannamei | reverse complement strand
GAGAGAGAGCAGAAGAGAGAGAGAGAGAGAGAGAGAGAGAGAGAGGGGAGAGAGGAGAGAGAGAGAGAGAGAGAGAGAGAGAGGAGAGAGAGAGAGAGAGAGAGAGAGAGAGAGAGAGAAGAGAGAGAGAGAGAGAGAGAGAGAGAGAGAGAGGAGAGAGAGAGAGAGAGAGAGAGAGAGAGAGAGAGAGAGAGAGAGTGAGAGAGAGAGAGAGAGAGAGAGAGAGAGAGAGAGAGAGAGGAGAGAGAGAGAGAGAGAGAGAGAGAGAGAGAGGAGAGAGAGAGAGAGAGAGAGAGAGAGAGAGAGGAGATCTTGAGATACAGAGACAGAGAACGAAGAAAACCAAAGGCCGAGGCCGCCGGGCGCGGAGTGAGCGCGCGCGGCGGCGGCGGCGGCGGCGACTCCGGCGGGCGGCGGGCGGGCGGCCTGATTGTCCCCGCCGCCGCCGCGCCAGAGCCATCGCGCCCAAGGGAAATTAAACCGTTTCGCTAATGTCGATTCGAACGAACTCGTACCATTATGGGCTCTAAAAATTGCATAAATGTATGTGTATGCAAGGATGAATGAATGAAAAAGGTAGATAAATAGATCGGGCGCGTGTGATCTGCAATCTCCTGGCGCTGATAGCCGCTCGAGAGTGGAGAAAAGCAAATAAATATGCTCACCTGTGCACACGTAACTGAATAGATAAATAGAGAGATGAATGAGTAAATAAAATATATCTATAAAATCTCCCTCCTCCTCCCCCAACCCTCGTTCCCCTCAGGCCGCTCTGTCTCCCTTCCTCGTCCTCCCTCCTCCCTCGTTCCTCCCTCCCTCCCTCCTTCCTCTCTCCCTCCCTCGCCTCCTCCCTCATTCCCTTCCTCCTCGTCCTCCTTCCCGCCCCTCCTCCCCTCCCTCAGGCAGGTCCACGTGGCCAGTGTGAGTGATGGGCGGGCAAGGGCTAGCCAGACGCTGATTGGTCGGTCGAGCAGCCAATGAGTGCTCAGCGCGTGGCCACTCTTTATTGATTCCCGACCACCGCCCGCCCGCCCGCCCTGTTACAACAAGAATCTATAATTTATGGCCCCGGTACAAGATCCTGGATGTTCCTCTCTCCCCTCTCGCTCTCCCCTCTTCACTCTCTCCCTCTCTTGATCTTCCTACTCCTCCTCCTCCTCCTCCTTCTCCTCCAGATCCTGTCCTCCTCGCCTCCCTACTTCCTCCTCCTCCCCCTTCCTTCTTTTCGTGTTCTCCCAATCTTTCTCTCTCGCACCGGACAATTTTGGCTCCTCCTCTTCCTCCTCCTTCTTTTGCTTTTCTCCTTCTTCTCTGTCTTTATTCCTCCCCCCTCATGTCGTACGTCCTTCTTTATTCATCTTTTTTGTTTGTTTTGTTTTTGTTTTGTCTTCGTTCGTTTTGTAACTTCTTTAGCTTCTTCTTTTCCTTCTCTTCCTTTGTTCTCTGATCTCTAGTCCTTTTGGAAGCTCCTTCATATCTTCTTCCCCTTCCTCTTCCTCTCCCTCTCCTCTTGCCACTCCATTTCTTCTTTTTCTCTACTCTTCGTATTCACATTGTTTCCTTTTTTATCAGTTTCGCTTTTATTTCTCCCTTTGCCTCTTTTCACCTCTTCCTCTTCTCGCTTCCTCCTTTCCCTTTCACCTCCCTTTTCATTCCTTTCTCTATCTCCCTTTCTTTCTTCTTCCTCGCTCTCCATCTTCTCCCTTCTCCCTCTTATCCGTATCCTTCTTCTCCCCTTTTCTCCCTTACGTCTAGTTCTTTTACTTCTCCCTTTTCTCCCTCTCCTCCTTCCTCCCCTTCCCCTTCCCCTCCATCCTTAGCATCCCCTCCTTCTCCCTCCTTTCCGTAATCAAATCACTTTCCTTTCCGTCAATTTTCTCATATCATTTTCGCCATTCTTGACGTGTACAGCGGCGCGCGTACACACAGCCCCCGTCCGCACACGCACACACACACACACATACACACATACACACGCATGTACGAATGGCCCCGTAAGCAAGTGGTTTATGTACGCAAAGTAGTTCTTCCTGTATCACTTGGGTCTCTTGACAAAACAGATACACACGCCGACCATCGCGTTGGAAATACGTACATGTCCTTGAATTGGTGCATGTTCGTGTACGTGCGTGTGTAGTGTGTGTGTTGTGTGTGTGTGTGTGTGTGTGTGTGTGTGTGTGTGTGTGTGTGTGTGTGTGTGTGTGTGTGTGTGTGTGTGTGTGTGTGTGTGTGTGTGTGTGTGTGTGTGTGTGTGTGTGTGTGTGTGTGTGTGTACTTTTATTTGTCTGTGTGTGCGTGGCATTACGTGTGTCTGTATGCTTGTATGTGTCCACGGCTTTAACTCTAGTTTTGATCTCATGTCTATGTGTGTGTATACGTGCTTAAGTTCGTGTACGTACGTGACTTTCTGACTGTATTTTTGGTTACTCTTCCCGCGCGTGTGTACGTGTCCTCGCGCACACGCACCCACGCACCTACACACGCACACTCGCAGGTGTGTTCAGTAGGCCCTCGGCGACCTCTAAGTGAGTTGTAACACACGTATTATCCAATTAAAATCCGAGTTAATTAATCAGATGAAACTAGGGAGGAGGGGTTGGTGGGGGGGGAGGAGGAGGGAGGAGGGGTTGAGGGAGGGGAGGAGGGATGGTGGGGGGGGAGGGGGGGTGTGGGGGGAGGAGGGGTTGGAGGGAGAGGAGGGGGATGGTGGGGGGGGAGGAGGGGATGGTGGGGGAGGAGGGTTGGAGGGAGAGAGGAGGGGATGGGTGGGGGGAGGAGGGGAGGGAGGGGGGATGGTGGGGGAAGGGGTAGGTGGGAGGGAGGAGGGGGGTGGGGGAAGAGGGGAGTGAGGGAGAGGGAAGAGGAAAAATGGGGGAAGCGATGGAGGGTAGTTGGAGATAAGGAGGAGGGAGGTGAAAGCGAAAAGTGTAGAGCGAGATAAAAGGCAAAGAGAGGAGGAGAGAAGGAAAGAATGTGGAGAAACATAGAAAAAAGTATAAGGAAAAGAGAATAAAAAGAGAGAAAGGAAAACAGGGAAGGACAGAAGAGAATGGAAAGGAAAGGGGAAAGAAAGGTAAGAGGGAGAGAGAGGGAAGGCAAAGGGTTAAGTGGGAGGGGGGGGGGGTCGGGGGGTCAAACGAGGTCATGTTACTGATGTCATTATCGTGATGGCCGCTCCCCCCCGGGTGACCGCATCCTGGGCTTTGCATGGGGGGGGGAGGGGGTAAAAAGATGAATTAATAGTGGAAGAGAAAATTAAGTCCTATTTTTAGAGGATTAAAAAAAATCTTTGAACTTACCTGTGTCGCGTTTTTTTTATAGTAATATTTTTTTCCCCATATATCCTCCATAATTAACGCATCCTTTTTCATAATCCTAATTACTTTCCTTTTATTGCTTTCCATCATTATGATTTTTTAATTTTCATTAATTTATCCATCACGACATTTATTTTTTAACATAATCTTTATCATTCTAATGGTAGTAATATTGATAAAGCTATAAAAAAAGTGAGTGATAGCATTCTGATAATTTATGTTATTTATGTTTTCTCAATATTACTATTTCCCTTGTTCTTTTTCGTGGTCTTATTGTTTTACTGTCATTTCTATTCTGTTATCCAAAATACATTATTATCGTTATTATTATTATTATCATTTATACTATTATTATCATTATTATCATTATTATAATATTATTATTATTATTATTATTATTATTATTATTATTATTATTATTATTATTATTATTATTATTATTATTTATTATTAATTATTATTATTATATTATTATTATTATTATTATTATCATCATTATTATCATTATCATTATTATTATTATTATTATTATTATCATTACATTATTATTATTACCATTATTATCATTATAATTGTTATTACTATTATATCATTGTTATTATCAACATTATCATATCATGGTAATGATAATGATAATGATAATAATAATAGTAATAATGACAGTAATAATAATGAAAATAATAATGGTGATAATATTATCATTATCAGTAGTAATAAAAATAATGATAATGATAATGATAATAATAATTATCAATATTATAATCATTCTTATTATTATCATCATTATTATCATTATCATTATCACTTTTATTATCATCATCATTTTATTATTATCATCATGATTATTATCATTACTATTATTGTTATTATTGTTATTATTATTGTTATTATATTATCATTGTTATTATTATTATCGTTATCATCATCATCATTATTATTATTATTATCATTATTATTATCATCACCATCACCATCATCATCATCATCATCATCATCATTATCATCATCATCATCATCATCATCATCATAATCATCTTTATTTTGTTATTATCTTCATTATTATTATCAGTAGAAGTATTATTGTTACTATTATTACTGGTATTATTATTATCATTATCATATTAATTATTATCATTATTGTTATCATCATTGTTATTATTATCACTATCATTATTATCATTGTCGTTATCATTATCATTTTTATTATCATTACTATTATCATTATCATTTTTATTGTTGTTATTACCATTCTTATCAATAATATTATTACATTTGATACTGTCGTAATAATCTTTATAGTTATCATTGCCATTACCATTATTATTATCATTATCATAATAATCAAGATTATGATTATTGCCATCATTATCATTATGATGATTATGATGACTATCATTATAATTATCATTTTATTATTACTATTTTTATCATAACTGCTATTAGTATTATTATCTTTGCTATTAGTATTATTACTATTATTATCATTGTTATTATCACCAAAATACAAACATGCAATATTAACAGAAAATCGAATAGACAGGCATATAAACAGACAGACCAACAGACATGTATACTACGAGACTCCCACACTTACACTTACACAAATAATCGCTGAGCAAAACTGCTACCAAAAATATTGGTTATTTCCCCCTCCCCCTCTTCCTCCTTACCCCCCTCCTCCTCCTCCTCCCTCTTCCTCCTTTCCCTCCTCCCCTACCCTTCCTCCTCCTCCTCCTATTCCTCCTTAGCACCCTTCCCCTCCCCCTCCTCTCCTCTTCTCCCCCTACCCCTCTCCCCTTCCTCTCCCTCTTCCTCCTTTCACCCTCCCCCTCCCCTACCCTTCCTCGTCCTCTTTTACCCCCCACTACCCTTCTTCCTCCTCCTCCTTCGAAGAATAGAAAAAAGTGGAAGAAGGAACCAGTGATTAAGGGCACGGAAGAGACTCGGACAAGATTAAGATTGTTAAAGCTTACTGGAGAGATTAAAAGTTTGAGTGGAGTGCGCGCTCCCAGATTGCGAGTCTCGGCGGCCATGGTTGCCGCGAAAACACACCTGTGCGTGAGCAGTTGGTAACCCTTTGTGAAGTACCTGGTTGTCTGGGTGGGTTGGTAGCCCTGGGTGAGCGCCGTGTCTGTCTGTGTGGATTGGGAGGCCTGGTTGGAGCGTCTGGTTGCGTGGATTGGTAGTCCTGGTTGAAGTACCTGGTCGTTTGTCTAAGTTGGTAGCCCTGGGTGGGGTTCAGACTAAGTGGACTGGCAGCCCTGGGTTGAGCGCCTGGCTGATTGTGTGGGTTGGCAGCCCTGGGCGAAGCACGAAATGCGTTTGCTTAGTTTTAGCCGTAGGTATTCGTAGGTGGACGGCGCGGCCACCTGTATGCCGTATTTTACTCTCCTTCTCACTGGGACATGCTCCGTGCTCTCTGTCTGTTAGTGTTCGTAACCCTGAGTCGCGTACTGTGTCAGAGATGAACCAGACGATCGCCCTTTTTCACAAGAAGGAAAGCGCCGCGCGAGGGTGCTGGCAGCGCTGATCAAGGGGATACCTGCCTGTAGAATCTATCAATGCGGAGGAACCCGGATGTTGGTTGAGAGGAGAGGGGGTGCAGGGGCGGGGATGGAAGGGTAGGTCAGCGCCATGGCCTCCACACCTCTCCAATTTCTTCCCTCCCCTTTCAAACTCCTAAACTCTCTCCTCCTTTCCCCTTCCCTCTCCTTCCTTCCCTGTCTCTCACCAACTCCTTTTTCCTTTTCCTCTGAGTATCTCCTCCTTCCTCGTTCCCTTCGTCCATCCTCCCCTTTCTTTCATCAATCCCTTTCCTCCTTCCTTCTCCCTCACCCCCTTCTCTTCTCATCTCCAACTCTCCCTCCTCTCCCCGTCCTCCCCCATTTACCTTTTCCCCCCTTCCTCTTTCCTCTCCCTCCCACCCTGTATCCCTCTCCCTCTCCCCTCCCATCCTCATCCCTATCCCTCTCCCCCCCCCCCCACCCCACACATCTCCCCCCCCCCCCCACTCCCCACGCCCATCAACGGAGTTCAGACGCGAATCTATGCGTTTATCGCCCACCTGCGCGTCCAAGATTCACACGCCTCTGCCCACAGTAAACAAGGCAAGCGACCCACCAGACTCCGCCTCGCCCTGAGATCCTCAATACGTAAGATATGTAAGAACTTTTCGAATAAAGAAGCGTTTGAATGTGAAGAGGAACATTTTGTCGAAGATGGGGAAGGGAGTGAGGAGGATAGGAGAAGAGGGAGGAGGAAAGGATAGAGCGAGGAGGAGAAGGAGGAAGGAGAGGAGGAGGAGGGAATAGGAGGAGGAGGGGAAAGGAGGAGGAGGGAAGGAGGAG
>NW_020870556.1:40000-57500 GCF_003789085.1 Penaeus vannamei | reverse complement strand
TCTTATCAGTCGTTTCTTTTGGTTTCTCTTTCTTTTCTTTTCCGCTCTGCTTCTTTGTCTTTTCCCTTCCTCTATTTCCCATTCGTAGCCCTTTTCGCTTTAGTTCCTTTCTCATGCAATCCACATCCTCCTTTGTTTTATCATATTGTCTTTCTTACAAGCACACACACACAAACACACACACACACACACACACACACCACACACACACACACACACACACACACACACACACACACACACACACACACACACACACACACACACAGTATCCATCTCTTCCATCCGCAGTTCCACTCTCCCTCTTTTCCCTCTCTCTTTCTCCAGTTCTCCCTCTTCTTATTCTCCCTCTACCCTCCCACCCTCCCTTCCCAACTTTCCTCTACCTTCTACCTCTTCCTTCCCTTCTCACTCCCTTACCTCCTTTCCTTCTCCACTTCCTCTTGACCATCTTCCCTCCTCTCCTCCATCTCTTCCCCCCCCCGCCACTCTTCTATCCTTCCCTCTTTCCTCTTCCCTCCCCCGTCTCCTGTCTCTCCTTCTTCCCTCCTCCCTCCTCCCCCCCTTCTGTCCCTTCCCCCTCCCCTCCTTCTCTCCTCCCTCTTCCCTTCCCCCTCTCCTGTCTCTCCCTCTTCCCTCCTCCCCTCCTCTCCATCCCCCGCCTGTCCCTCCCCCTCCCTCCCTCTTTCCTCTTCCCTCCTCCCTCCTTCTGTCCCTCTTCCTCCTCCCTCCTATCTCCTCCTCTTCCCTCCTTCCCCTCCTATCCCTCCTCCCTCCTCTTCCCTCCTATCCCTCCTCTTCCCTCCCGTCCCTTCCCCCTCCTGTCCCTCCCCCTCCCCCTTGAATTATGCAGACGGGCGCGGGCACAAGAAAAAGTCGCTTTTATTTGGGGAAGGTTTACGATGTTGTTAAGGGCCCGCCTGGAGGTACGGAGCCGAGAGGAGCGGCGCTGGATGTCCCTAGACCCTGGTACACTGTGCTGCTGGGAGGGGGGGGTGGAAGGGAGGTGTGAGGAGGAGAGGAGGAGGAGGAGGAGGAGTGAGGAGGAGGAAGGAGAGGGGGAGGAGGAGGAGGAGAGGAGGAGGAGGAGAGGAGGAGGAGGGAGGAAGGAGAGAAGAGGGAGAAGGAAGGAGGAGGAGAGGGAGGAGGGACAGGAGGAGGGAGGAGGAGGAGGAGGAGGAAGAGAGAGGAGGAGGAGAGGAGGAGGAGGGAGGAAGGAGGAGGAAGAGGAGAGAAGGAGAGGAGAAGGGAAGGGAGAGAGAGGAGGAGAGAAGGAAGGAGCTAGAGAGAAGGAGAGGAGAGGAGGAGGGAGGAGGTGAGAGGAGGAGAGGGAAGGTGAGGAGAGGCGACGAGGAGGAGGGAGGAGAGAAAGAGGAGAGGAAGAGGAGGAGGCAGGAGGAGGAGGGGAGGAGGAGGAGGATAGAGGGAGGAGGAGGAGGTAGGGTGAGGAGGAGCGAGGAGGAGGGAGCTGGGAAGGAGAAGGAGGAGGAGGAGGGAGGAGAGGAGGGAGGAGGAGAGGTAGGGAGGAGGAGAGAGGTAGGAGAGGAGGAGGAGGAGGAGGAGGATAGAAGGAGGAGAAGACGAGAGGAGGTGAGGAGAAGAGGAGGAGAGAGAGAGGAGGAGAGGAGGAGGAAGAAGAGGAGGAGGAGGAAGAGAGGAGGAGGCAGGAGGGAAGGAGGAGAGGAGAGGAGGAGCCGAGGAGGAGGAGTGGGAAGATAGGGAGGAGAGGAGGGAGAAAGCGATGCCTGAGTCGAGCAGTATAGGAGGAAAGCCTAGTGGGAGGAGGATAGAGGAAAGGAGAGAAGGAGGAAGGAAGGAGGGAGAGGGGGAGTAAGGGGAAAGGAGGGGGAGAGGAGATGGGGGAGAGTGGGAGAGGGGAAGAGTAAAGGGGAGGTACGAGAGAAAAGGAGAGAGGAGAAGAGGAGAGGGAGGAAAGAGAGTGGAAAGGAAGAGGCGAAGGATGCGGGAGATAGTGAGGGAAGGTGAAGAGGGAGGAAGTGAAGAGGCAAGAGGCGGATGGGGAGGAGGGGAGAGGGAAAGATAAGGGGGAGGAAAGACTGGGGGGAAAGGAGAGAGAAGGAGGAGAGAGAGGAAAAGATGGGGAGGGAGAGTTAAGGGACAACGAGGAAAGGAAAGCAGAGAGAAGAAAGAGAGGCTGTGAAAAAAAATGATGAGGGATAGGATATAGCAGAGAGGAGAAGGAGAGGATAAGGGGAGAGGGGAAAGAAGAAGAGAGAGAGAGAAATAAAAGGCAAGCGGAGACGCATAGAGGAGGATTAATGGCTGGAAGAGAAAAGGAAAGAGCGTTAAGAGTAAGAAGAGCGAGATGGAAGGAAGGAAAGCGAGAAGGAGATAGAAATGAAAGAGGAGAGAAAGATAGCGGGAAAAGGAAAGTCAAGGGTAAGAATATTAAAGAAGAAGAAAAATTGAGGAGAAAAAAATTATTGACAATCAAATTTGGTAGATAAAAGTAACTGAGTGGATGAGCAGACAGACACACAAATTGATCGATATAGAAAAAAAGGCGAAATAGCCATATAAATCAATTTATTCACTCGTAGCCACTTATATTTATACATTTTCTAACACCACGTTTACCTCATTACGTGTTCACCTCTCACAAAAATATGCTCTCTTTATAAACACCTGTTGTCACATCACCAACACCTGCTTTCTAATCACCAACACCTGATTTCTAATCACCAACACCTGCTTTCTAATCACCAACACCTGCTTTCTAATCACCAACACCTACTTTCTAATCACCAACACCTACTTTCTAATCACCAACATTTACGTTCACCTCAGCAAGAACCGTGTTCACTCACCCCCCCCCCCTTCTCCCCTCCAACAGGTGTGGTTTCAAAACAGACGAGCAAAGTTTCGCAAGCAGGAGCGACTCGCACAGCAGAAGGCACAGCAGCAGCAACAGCAACAGCAGCAGACACCTTCCAACAACAACAACAACAATGAGAACAGCAATGGCTCTACCAACACTGCCAACTCCGCCGCCAGCCCCAGCAGTGTTGCCAGCGCCACTAAGGTTGGTTCGGCGGGCTTGAGAAGGATTTGGTCATTCTTGAATAAAATGGGAATAATCAGATAATGGCGGATAAAGCAGAGTATTTAGATCGTAATGATGTGCCTTTTATAATCTGATGTTATTTATGATAACAACTGAATTTAAGAAATTACTCAATTAGAAAAAAGTATTACATTTATAAATGCCTTTGATAATTTATTTTATTTTTTTTCTTTTTTATAATTATACATGTATTTTTAGAGATTCATTTTCCTCTCATTTTTTTTTTGTATTTTTCTTATCATTATCATCATCATCAGCAGTTCTATTTTTTCTCCCTCTCTGACCATTAAGATTATCACTCAAATCGCCGTTTATCTTCTTCACCATTTCTTAATCATCCTTACCACCGATCATGCTGTCATCTTCCTCTCCATTCCCTGATTATCGCCATTATCATCAGAATCATCATCATGTTATCACGTTATCATATCATTATCATATATTATATCATATCACCACATCATATCTTATCTCATATCACCATATCATATCATATATCTTATCATCATATCATTATCACATATCACATCATATGATCATATCATTATCATTATCACATCACATCATCACATCATATCATTATCATATCACATCATCACATCATGTCATTATCCTCTTCGCACCATGGCCTTACCCCCCTCCCCCTCCCCCAGACCGAGCCCAAGACCAGCGGGGCAGCAGCGGCGGCGGGAGGCGAGGAGCGGCGGGAGCTCAGCCTCCACCAAGGACCTCCACCACGGCGTCTCCACCATGCCGCCCGCCTCCACCTCCTCGCCCTCCAACACGGCCTCCAACACCGCCCCCGCCACCACCACCACCCTCCACCACTTGGATCACAAGCCCGTCGGTGAGTACGCTTTATTCAGGAATTCATTGGGCGATTGATGCTGGTATTTATTCACTCATTCATTTTTTATTCACTCATTCATCTTTATTCATTTATTAATTCGTTCTTTCGTTTTTTGTTATCCGTTCATTCATTTGTGCATTAATTCATTCTTTTAATCATTATCTAAATCATTCCTTTTTTCATTAATAAATTAGTCCATTCTTTTATTCATTCATTATTTCTTATTTATTCATCCATTCATTTTTTTATTCATTCATTGATTTCTTTTATTCATTCACTCATACTTTTATTGATTCATTTATTATTTCATTTTTTCATTTCTTTACGTGTGCCGCTTGTGTGTGCACAATTGTAGGTATGCCTGTGTAACTGTATATATTAATATATAGACAAATCCACAAGCACAAATGAAGGAAAAAAACTACTGACATGAGAATACCAGAAATATAAAAAAAAAAAAAAAAAAAAGCGAAAAGAAAAGAAAAAGAAATGAAATTGGTAATGGCTGCATCTGGCTCCTTCTGTAGACTCGGCCATAACAGCACAGGAAACGGCGCTGTAATGGAATAACACCCGACCGTCCGCTGCGGTGTCTCGTGCTGTGCTGTGCTGTCTTGCGGTGTCCTATGCTGCTCTGTGGTGCTTTATGGTGTCTTGTGGTGCTCTATGGTGTCTTATGGTTCTCTATGGTGCCTTATGGTGCTTTTTGGTGTCCTGTGGTGCTCTATGGTGCTTTATGGTGTCTTGTGACGTGCTATGACGTACTTTTGGAGTGTATGTTTGTCTCTCTCTTTTCCGCTCTCTGTATTTTTTCCTTCATCCCTTGGGGTAACCGGAGGGAGAGGGAAATAAGATAAGAGAGAGAGAGTGAGTGAGTGAGTGTGTGCGTGTGTGTGTGTGTGTGTGTGTGTGTGTGTGTGAGAGAGATAGAGATAGAGAGAGATAGAGAGAGATAGAGATAGAGATAGAGAGATAGATAGATAGATAGATAGAGAGAGAGAGAGAGAGAGAGAGAGAGAGAGAGAGAGAGAGAGAGGAGAGAAGAGAGAGAAGAGAGAGAGAGAGAGAGAGAGAGAGAGGAAAATCCAAGGGAGACAAACAAAAACCTGAGGAGAGGGAGAGAGAATGGTGGAGGAGGAGGAGGAGGAGGAGGAATAAGGGTAAGGGGAGGGTGAGGGTTGAAGGTAGGGAAGGGCGAGGGGGTGAAGGGAGGGGTGAGGGAGAAAGGGGAGTCAGAGGGAAGCAGAGGAGGTAATCAGACAGAGCCCCGGGCCTGTGCGCCGCATTCATTCTTATTAGTGTCGTCCACGCGTCACCTGCCCCCCCCTCCCCCCTTGCCCTTCCCCTTCCCCCCTCTCCCCTCCTCATACCTTATACCCTCTGTTCCCCTTCCCCTCCCCCCCCCTTTCCCCTCCCCCCTCCCTCCTTCCCTTCCCCCTTCCCTCCCCCCCTCCCCCTCCCCCTTCCCCCTTCCCCCTCCCTCCTCCTCCTCCTCCTCCCTGCCTGCTTTTCAACTTCTGTTCCTTTGTCTTATTGCCCTGTTTTCCCCCCTTCCGTAAGGAGCAAAAACGCGACATCCACTGACCGACGAATGCTGTGATAACGAGAATAGCAACATTAACGGAGAGATAATTTTTTTTATTCGAAAGGAGGATGGATGATTAATTATCTATAACGTTAACAATTATAAAATTTGCAACAATGGTAAAGGTGATTATGAGTCTTATGATATCGATAACTGAGGAACTTGTAATTATTAATGATTGTTATTATTGTCATCAATTATTATTAGTTATTATCTTTATTTGTTATTATCATTAGTATTATTATTGTTATGAATATTATTATTATTATTATTATCATTATTATTTATGATTATATTATCATTATCATTATTATTATTATTATTATTTATTATTATTATTATTATTATTATTATTATTATATTATTATTATTATTATTTATTATTATCATTATTATTATTATTATTATTATTATTATTATTATTATTATTATTGTCATTATCATTATCATTATCATTAACATTATTATCATCATTATTACAACTGTTACTGTTATTATTTTTACCATTATCATCATTCTTATCATCATTGTTAATACCGTTATTATTGCAATTACTATTACTATTATCGTCATTATTATTATCATTATTATTATTACTGTTATTCATTATTTGATATTTTCATGATTATCATTACCTGATATTATTATTATTACTGTTATATCATTGTCTTGTTTTCTATATGATATTTTCATCATTATTATCATTACTGATATTACTATCATTATTGTTATCATTATTATTACTATCGTTATCATTATTGTTATTATTATTATTATTATTATTATTATTATTATTATCATTATTATTATCATTATTATTATTATTATCATTATCATTATTTATCATTATTATCGATATTGTCATCATTGTTATTACTATTATTACTATAATTGTCATTGTCGCTATCATCATTATTATCATTATTATTGTAGTTATTGTTATCATTATTATCATCATTGTTATAGTTATTATTATCATTATTATCATTATCATCATTATTGACATCATTATTATCATCTTCATTATTATTATTGTTATCGTTATTATCCTTGTTATTACTATTATTACTATTATTTTCATTATTATCCTTGTTATTGTAATCATTATCATTATCTTTATCATTATTACTTTTATTGTTCTATTAATATCGTTATTATCGTTATCATTTTATAACTATCATTATTACTATTATTACTATTGTCATTGCTGTTGTTATTCTTATCATTATTATCATATATATATATATATATATATATATATATATATATATATATAATATATATATATATATATATATATATATATATATATGACACACAGACACAGAGGTTTTTTTAAGGAGGCAGGATAGTGTCCGAAGGGGTAGGGGGGGAGGGGAGGGGGAGAGGGGAATACGTGCATAATTGAATTTGAATTTTCATAATGCTAATGTCGCCTCTGTCAGTTACGTGCGGGAAACATCCTGTATTTGTTGACAGGGCGCCGCCAAGACCTGTCAAAGCGTTTGGCAATGACACTGAGACGAAAAATGAGGCGAGGAAAGTCGCGAAATAAATACAGTGACGAGAAATATATATATTGTTTTTTTCCTTTTCTTTTTTATGAACACATTATCATAATGAGAGAGGAGAGGCGAGTGTATCTCGTCGGTGTTGTTTAGTTGTTTTGTTCAGTTTCTTTGCGATATAAAGTTTGTGAACATTTATGATAATGACGGTTGATTCTCACGTGGTACTTTTATAATGATGCAGACTTTTCCCTATTTTTTCATACTATCTTCTATGACCATTTCAACGATAATTGTAGTCATCATCAATAAGATCATTCGTGTTGTTAATGCTGCCACAGATCATAATTATCATCAATACAGTCATTAATGAACAAAAGGTATAGAAATCTTTATCATTATTTTCACACTATTGTTTTTTATAAGCGTTAGCGGAAAAAGATAGATAACCACAAAGCAAAGTAAATGATTAAGCCTAATTGGATAAAACGTCATTAAAGAAGTAAATCAAGAATTAAATAATTTCTTAGAAATTAAATAATTTTATTTTCATGCTGACACTAATGACTTTTCTAAACATAAAGGCACCTATATGAAACTAATCAAATTCACTAAAATAAATCCTAGTAAACAGAAATCCAATTAATGGGAAAAAGGAGTACTAGTATAAGTAAATTAATTAATAGAACACAAAAAATAGATTTACTAGTAAATATAAAGGGAGCACAAATAAACGTAGAATAAATTAATTCACAAATAAACGCGTAAATTCATTCACAAAAATACCCAACACAGTTTCACGACTCTTCCATTTCACCTTTTTTAGAGCATTTCCCCAGCCTCTCTTCTTCCCTCTCTCTCTTCTCTCTCTCTCTCTCTCTCTCTCTCTCTCTCTCTCTCTCTCTCTCTCTCTCTCTCTCTCTCTCTCTCTCTCTTCTCTCTCTCTCTCTCTCTCTCTCTCTTCTCTCTCTCTCTCTCTCTCTTCTCTCCTTCTCTCTCTCTCTCTCTCTCTCTCTCTCTCTCTCTCTCTCTCTCTCTCTCTCTCTCTCTCTCTCTCTCTCTCTCTCTCCTCTCTCCTCTCTCCTCTCTCTCTCTCTCTCTCTCTCTCTCTCTCTCTCTCTCCTTCTTCCTCTCTTTAACACTCCCTTCCAGGACCTGCCGAAGAAGCTTCTGGAAGTATTGGTGCCTGTCCTAGCGCCACGGCCCTCGAGGGAGAGGAAAAAAGGGAGGGAAGAAAGTGGGGAAAAGGAGGGAAAAAGGAGGGAAAGGAGGGCCAAGGCGGCACACGAGAAATGAAGCCAAATGACCCCCTTGATTCCAGGATAGTGTATCATCATGCAAAACCTATGCTGGAGAGAGGGTCCCTTGCTCTCTCTCTCTCTCTTTTTTTTTTACTTTATTGGATCTTTCTCTCTCTCTCTCTCTCTCTCTCTCTCTCTCTCTCTCTCTCTCTCTCTCTCTCTCTCTCTCTCTCTCTCTCTCTCCTTCTCTCTCTCTCAAATCTTTTTGAAGTCCTTTGTTGTATAATTCTTTCTTTGTTTTTATTTTCGTTTCGGTGCAATTTCTGTTTGTGCGATTGCCTGTCTGTTTCTTATTTCCTTTCTTTTCTTCCCTCTTTCTTTCTCTCTCAGCCATTCTCTCATCTCCCTTTCTCCAATTCTCGTCCTCCATCTCCTCCCTTGTTCCTCCGTCCTCCACCTCCTCCCTTCTTCGTTCGTCCTCCACCTCTTCCCATCCTCAATTTCTCGTCCTCTACGTCCTCCCATCCTCCCTTCCGCTATTTCTCGTCTTCCCCCCTCCCTCCTTCTCCCCCCCCCCTCCCCCTCCCTCCACCTGAAGACCCCCCCCCCTCTCCTTCACCTGAAGACCCCCCCTCCCTCCGTCACCTCCCCCCCTCCCTCCGTCCCCCCCTTGAAGACCCCCCCCTCCCTCCACTCCCCCCCCCCATTCTTCCGTCCACCTGAAAACCCTCCCTCTCTCCCTCCCTCCCACCACCTGAAGACCCCCCCTCCTCCGTGAACCCCCCCCTCCCTCCGTCCACCTGAAGACCCCCCCCCCCCCCCGCTGTCTCCACTGGAGCCAAGAGCCCCATCCTTCTTCCTCCTCCCCCTTGTCCATCTTGTTAGACGGGCGGACTGGCTAATACATTCTCCATCTTGTCTCTGTTTCCCTCCCTTCGCCTCTTTCGCTTATCTCTGTCTCCTCTCATTCCTTCCTATTCGTCAATTTATTCCGTTTTTTTTCTTCATTTTCTTCCTTAGTATTGTCATCTTTCTCATATCTTCTTACGTGTTTAGGTCTTTCTCATTCTTCCTCTTCCTTGTTCTCCTTTTCGTATTTTCTTCCGCCATGACCTCTATTCCTTCTGTTCTTCTCCTTCCTTGTTCTCCTCTTCCTAGGAATTAGGTTCTTCTTCCCTTCCCTTCCACTTCCTCGTTCTCCTACTCCTCTTTGCCTTGACTTCCCTCCCATCTCCTCCTCCATTCCTCTTCTTCTTTTCATCCCTCTCTCCTCTCATCTTCTCCTCCCCCTCCTTCTTTCCCTTCTCCCTCCTACTCTTCCTCCCAACCATCTACTTCCTCCTCCTCCTTCTCCCTCCTCCTCCTCCCTCCCCTTCTCTTCCTCCTCCCCCCATCTACGTCCTCCTCCTCTCTCCTTCTCCTTCTCCTCCTCCTCCCCCAACCATCTACGTCCTCCTCCTCCTCCTTCTCCTCCTCATCTACGAGTCGAGAGCGTGTAGCACCAACCTGTAGCCATTTCCAGAAGGTTCGCGTCGACAGGCTGGACGTCCGGATAGGGTGAGGGGAGGGGGTGAATAGAGGGGGGGATGAGGAAGAGAGGCGGGGGGGGGGGGGTAGCAGCCGGCGGAATGGAGAATTATCCTTACTCTGCCCATAATTCCAGCACATCTGCCTTTGTATGCAGGGTTTCGACGCCCATTTCTCCGTGTGTGTATTTCTCCTCTTCTTTTCATCTTCGTCCTTGTCTTTTCTTATGTTTATTCTTATCAATTTGTCTATATGGGGGGGGGGGTGTCTACATGTGCAGGGATGTTTGCGTAGATGGATACAAATTCTTGCAAATGCACACGTACACGAAATCTTTTGCAACACCATTACCAGTGTTGATTCCTTTATCGTATTTCTCTAGTTTTTCCCATCATATTGCGGATATCGAGACAAAAGTTTTCTCCTTCCATGCATAAAGCCAGATACACGTACATCTCAACATTCTCATATACCTCTTTCCTCGTACGTAGCCCCTCCCCCCCCTTCGTCCTACTCCCCACCCTATCCTTGTAGCACAGGACGCATACCCCTTCCCCCATTCATCGCCTACCTATCCTCCCTCTATCCTCAATCCGTCTATCCGTCTCTAACCCCATCCTTCCTATCCCCAACTATCTTTTGCCCTCTCCTCCCCCCTCTATCTTTCTCCTATCCCCTCCCTCCCCCATCCATCTCCTACGCCGTCCTCCCTCCCTCCCCCATCCGTCTCCTACCCGCTCCTCCCAACCCCCGCAACACAGCACAAACCCCCCTCCTCCCCCTATCCCTCCTCCTGCCTCTCCCCGCCCCCCTCCCCCACCCCGCCCCCCAACACAACACACACAAGCCCATTGGGTCATTCCTTCTACGACCCTCCTGACGGGCAACTGGAAGGCGTTGGACCAGCCCGGAAAACCAATCTAACAAATGCATGCGGCCCATGTGTTTCTTGCCCCCTCCCTTCCCTCCCCCTTCCCCCATCCCCCTTACCCATCTTCCTCCTCCTCCTCCTCCTCACCTATCCTCTCCCCCTCCCCCTTCCTTCTACTACCCTCCCTCCCTCCCTATCCCTCTCTCTCTCTCCCCCACCCTGTCCCCTCTCATGTCTCCCCTCTACCCCCTCATGTCTCCCCTCCCCCTGTGCCCTCCCCTCTCTCTCTTACGCTGACCGCTGACACAATTTATGGAAATGGCTGGTCTGGGCTGCCGCTGGTCTCGACGGACACCCACAGAACCCGGGCCCGTGGGCGTGAGTTATGGGCGGCTCAGCTGGGTCCCTTCTTGGAGGAGGAGCAGGAGGAGGTGGAGGAAGAGGAGGGGGGAGGAGGAGGAGGAAAGGAGGAGGAGAGGAAGGAGGAAGAAAAAGAAGAGGGAAGAAGAGAAAAGGAGGAGGAGGAAAGATAAAGAGGAAAAGAAGGATGATGATGATAATCATGATAATAGTAATAATAATAATGATAATAATAATAATAATTAATAGTTATATAATATATGATATTAGTAATAATAATAAGAAGAAGAAGAGGAAAATGGGGAGAAGGAACAGGAGGAGGAGATGGAAGAATAGAAGGAAGAGGAGGAGGAAAAGAAAAATAAAGAAAAAAGAAAACAAATTAAAACACAAAAAGTAACAAAAACAAATAAATAAAAAAAAAAACAAATAAAAAAGAGAACGAATGAAAAGAAAGAAAGAGAAGAGAGAGGATAGAAGACCGGCTTGCAAGACCAGCACAGAAGACGGAGAAGAAGCACTTCCTTAAGGAGGTGCTCTGAGAAAATCATGAGAGGAGTGAATGCTTGAGGGGGAGAGGCCGGAGGAGGAGGGGGAGGAGGAGGAGAAGGAAGAGGAGGAGGAGGAGAAGAGGAGAAGGAGAGGAGGAAGAGGAAGAAGAGGAAGAAGATGAGAAGGAGGTGGAGAAGAAGAAGAAGAAGATGAAGAAGAAGGAGGAGGAGGAGGAAGAGGAAAGAAGAAGAAGAGAAGAAGAAGAAGAAGAAGAAGAAGAAGAAGAAGAAGAAGAAGAAAGAAGAAGAAGAGGGAAGAAGGGGAGGAGGAAGGGAAGGAAAAGGAAGGGGAGGGGGAAGAAGAGGGGGGAGAGGGAGAGGGAAGAGGAGAAAGGGAAGGAGGAGGATGGGGAGGGAGTGGAGAGTGGGAGGTAATGAAGAAATGGAAGAGGAAGAGAAGAAAAAAGAGAAAAGATGAAAGAGTAGAAGGAAAGGGAGGAAAAGGAGAAGGACAGGGAGAAAGAGAAGGGGGAGGACAAGTAGGAAGAAGAAGAAGTGAAGAAAGAAAGAGAGAGGACGTGAACAAGAAGGAAGGAGAGGGGGAGAGCGGGGGCAAGGTATAAAGATAAAAGGAGTGGAAGGAGTGAACAAGAAGAAGAAGACGAGGAAAGAGTGGCGAAGAAGGAAGGCAAGAAGTCGATGATGTTGAAAAAGGAAAAGCGATTTGATGGAATTCGAAGACAAGGGCAAATGCGAAGACAATGGCACGGGTGAAAGTGATGATAAAGAAGAAAAGAAGGAGAGGGATAAAGATGACGAGAAGGGCGGGGATGATGGTGGAGAAGAAGCGACGGATAAGAATGAGGAAGAAGCGAAAGATGAGGACGAGGGACATGGCGGAGGACTCGAGGTTTGATAATAGATGAACGTGAATCATGAAAGATGGGATAAGAAGAAAGACGAAAAGAGGAAATAAAAGAAACAGAATAACGAAATATAATTTTACATCTTTCAGCTGTTTCTGCACTAGAAAGAGAAAGAGAAAGAGAGATAGATATATGTATAGATAGATAGTTGGATAGATAGATAGAGATAAATACGTATAAATTTGTAAGATAGAAAAATAGGCAGATAGATAGAAAGAGCTATTACTGTCATGAATATTTTAAAAAATCAACCCAGACAGCATGTTCTTCCCACTCAAAAAGGGATATAAACTATTTGACAGCTATCCATATGCAGCATCGAAGAATTAAAGAACTTCAATCTTTCGAACAGAATTCTAACGACACATGAAGAAAAGCAAAATCCATATTCTCAAGAAAATAAATACGTCTCGCCTTTAAAGATAAAATAATAATAATCAAATAAATAAAAAAGAAAAAGAAATGAAAATAAATGCTGATAAATGATAAAGCGAAAGCCATGCTGCAGCCGTCCGGACGCGTTCGGAAAATCCCGCCTCCAACATCAACAAACGCTCTCGAACATTTTCAAGGGCTGGATTCTGAACCCGTGTCTGGTTACACTTGAACAAGATATCTGCTTCATTATTCACCATGACGTCCTTATCTAATTACGCCTGTGTCCACACACCTTCCAGGATTTCTGGAATTCACAACTTTAGGGAAAACCAGAATATGGAAGCGGGTTTAATGTTTGGTTTAGTTTCCAACAGTCCGGCGACGCGACCGCTGTTTCCCGCCGGCGCTCTTCCTTCGGCTGCGCGTTCGAGTCTGATCTTTGTTTGATCCTCTTTAGCTTTTTATCTTTATCTATCTTTTTCTGGTGTTGGTATCTGTGTATTTGAATATTTTGGGATCATTCTTACTGCTATATATATTTTTTATATCATCATCATCGAGTTATTCTCGTCGTCTTGATCATGATCTCCGTCATCATTGCCATCATTATCATCATATTCATCATCACCACTATCAGACACCACCACCACAATCAACACCACTCAAACCACCATCCAACCCCAACCACAACACCACAACCAACCAACCACAACCAACCAAAACAACCCAACAACTACTACCCAACACACAACCACAACCCAACCCCAAACCACAACCACCGCCACAACCCCAACCTCCCTCGTTATGGACGCACGGAGACGCGTCCGCATCCCTGAACGCGAGTCGCCCTCCCGAAAGCACAGGAGCATTAGCGACGGCCTTTGCCTGGATATCCTTAAGGATTTGGACGCGCTCGCGAGGCTCCGGGACGCGCGTCTTGCTGGGGACGAGCGGCTTCCTCTTTCGGTCCAGGGGGGGGGGGGGGAGTGGAGAGGAAGAGGGACTAGGAGGAGGAGGAGGAGGAGGGAGGAAGAGGTGAAGAGGGTGAGGAAAGACGATGAGGAAGAGGAGGTGGCGAGGATGAGGAAGACAAAGGAAGAAGAGGAGGTGGACGAGGAAGAGGAGGTGGAAAGGATGAGGAAGAAGGATGAAAAGGGAGAGGGATAGGAGGTAGAGACGATAAAGGAGAAGGGGGAAGGAGATAAAGAAGTCGATTTAAAAAGTAGAAAAAAATGATGAAAGAAAGAGAACCCGCAGATCAAGAAAGACAAACGGAAAGAAACGAAGAAAAGAAGAAAGAAAATAGGAAAGAAAGCAAAAACAAGTGACCAAAAAAACAAGACAAAGAACAAAATAATATTCCAAAGAAAGAATTCGTGAGAGGAGGGACAAAAAAAAAAAAAAAGAGAGAGCAAAAAGACAAGGAAAAGGAAGAAAAGGAGGAGGAGGAAGACAACGTAATATGTTATTCCCGGATCCCCGAAGACACGCTAACCGGCTCGGGGATGCTTGTCCGAGGCTCGCCACCGGGGGAGCCACCGGGGGAGCCACCGGGAGGGGGAGCCGCGGAGGGAGAGGGGGGTAGGAGGAGAGGGAGGGACAGAGGGGGGAGGGGAGGGGAGAGGGACGCTGGCTCGAGGCTGAGGAGAGACAGAGAAGGAGGGAGAGAGAGGGGGGGAGGGAGAAGGAGATGAAGAAGGTGAAGGTGAAGGTGAAGGAGAGGAGAGAGAGAGAGAGAGAGAGAGAGAGAGAGAGAGAGAGAGAGAGAGAGAGAGAGAGAGAGAGAGAAGAGAGAGAGAGAGAGAGAGAGAGAGAGATGAGTGAATGTACTGTACTTAATCTGTTATTAGTTATTAGTTTGTGAATTTGATTACTTGAGTATTCAGATCACCCCCCCCCCCAAAAAAAAAAAAAAAAAAAATTGTTCGTCCTTCTTCTTCCTTCTCCCTCAATAATCTTCAACAGCAAAATCAAAGCCTGCATCTACACCGCCGCCTACACCAGGAAAGCCTCGCATGCATCATTATCCTCAGCATCTGCATATCCCCCCCCTCCTCCCTCCCCCCCTCCCTCCCTCCCCGAACACACCGAACCTAAATACCTCCATAAATCAACAACAGAATTAATAAGCAAACGAAAGACGACATCCAGAAAACCGTTAGAAAAAAGGAAGAGAGGCAAGAGAAGAAGAGAAAGCAACGAAGAAGATAAAAAAAAAGAAGCATAAAGCAAACAGAAGAAAAACAAAAGAGAGAGAGAAAAAAAAAAGTAAGGAAAAGAAATAGTGAAAGACCGTTACAGATTGCTGTTCAAAATTCAAACTCACCTTGCGCGGAACGGGAGTCTTTGTCTAATTAGTGATGGCGGGCTCTTCATTAAAGAAACTCCGGACGACCCCCCCTTGGCCCTCCACGCCCGCCGGAATTTGTGGAGCGGCTTGAGGGGCGGGGGGAGGGAAGGGAGGAAGGACGGAGGGGGGGAGGGAAGGAGGGGAAGGGGAGGAAAGGAGGGAAGGAGAAGGAGGGAGGGGGAGGAAGGAGGGAAAGGAGGGAGGAAGGAGGGAGGAAGGGGAGGGGAGGGGAAGGGGGAAGGAAAGGAGGGAGGGAGGGGAAGGGAGGAAGGAGGGAAGGGGAGGGAGGGAGGGAGGAAGGGAGGAAGGAGGGAGGGAGGGGAGGAAGGAAGGAGGGAAGGGGAAAGGAGGAGGAAGGAAGGGAGGAGGGAAAGGAGGGAAGAGGGATGGGAAGGGAGGAAGGAATGAGGGGGAGGGAGGAAGGAAGGGAGGGAGAGGGATGGGAAGGGAGGAAGGAATGAGGGGGAAGGGAGGAAAGAGGGAGAGTAGGGAAGAAGGAATGAGGGGAAGGGAAGGAAGAACGGAGGAAATTGGGAGGGAAGGGAGGGAAAGGGAATGGGAAGGGAGAAGGAGGGAGGGAAGAGTGTAAGCTTCGAAGGGTGGAGAGGGTAGGAAAGAGGGAGGGAGGAAATAATGGAGGGGAGGAGAGGGAGGGAAGAGGGCAGGAGGAAGAAAGGGGGGGAAGGAAGAAGGAGAGGAGCGAAAGATGGAAGGGAGGATAGAAACTTTTGAAGGAGGAAGGATGGTGGGGGTGGAGGGAAGCTGGGAGTAGAGGAAGGGAGGGAGAAAGGCAAGAAGGTGAGGCTTGGATAAAGAGGGAGGGACGGTGTGAGGAAAGAAGGGAGTGATGAAGGAGAGGTAGAGAAGGCGGGAGACGAGTTAAGGAAGAAGAAGGAGAGGGGAGAAGGGAGGGAGGGGGGTGGATGGGAGGAAGGATAAAGAATGGAGAAAGGAACGGGAAAGAGAGAAGGTTAAGAGAAGAAAAGCCAATGAATCAAGGGCAAAGAATAATGTGAATGATAAGTGACCGAATAAAATCAAATCTGATTTATATGAAACATAAACCGGGAGGAATTGAGAGAAATTAACAAATCGGAGATGAGTCAAAATACAAGAAAGACGAAAAAGAAGAAAAAAGGACAGACTGAAAAACAGCTAGCCAAGAAGACGACGATAAAACTAAGGAAGACATAAACATAACGTAAGAAAAATACCAAGGAAGAAAGAAATGAGAATATAAAAGTCCATAAAATAGACGAATGAAAAAAGGAAATAAAGGGGAAAAGACGAAGAAGGTCAAGAATAAGGACATCAAAAGGAAAGCAGGCTGCAATAAACCTCAAGATGTTCTCTTAGTTTGCATAAACCGACAAACACACAATGCAACGCAGACAGACACAACACACACACACACATGCAAACACAGACAGCATAAAGACAGCGCCATTTAACCTCGCACTAGTGAGATCATGGGCGATCAGGCGGTTCTGTAATTACTTCCATGATTAGTCGTGGCCGCTGAAGATACTCAGAAGGGCCGATCAGAACGTTTATAGCCAGGGGGATACAAGCCCGACGGAATATAGGCCTATCAGAATAGATATTTGAACGAATTAAAATCAGTAGCAAAAGTTTGATAAATGAATAAACAAAACCGACATCTAAATTCCTTGTCCGTGTGGATTAAATCCTCCTCCGAAAGGAAGTCTTATTTTCTTGCTTTTATTTCCAAAAGAGAGGAGATAGCCCAGAATAATGGCTGAAGCATGGAAGTATATTATTGGTGCTTCCCGTCTGCAGGGTACGGAATCACCTACTGCCACTCTCAGTTACTGCTGGAGTAAGAGCCTCTAACACAGATTAGATTCTGCGAAAACCAATAAAGTCTTTCTGATTGGCTATAAGGAGCGAGCGAGGAAACAATCACAGACTCTCAGAACCGGCCCGGGAAGGTTACTGCGTCCCAACCACCTCAACTGTGACTTATGTCGACAGGAACAGGTCGCTGAGTCAGCCATTTTCTAGGTTAATTTTTGAGCCCGTCGTATTTCCATCACTCAGCCTGGCGAGCAGGACCGTTATTTAACCTTAATTCTCCTTATCCAAGCATATCCGAGCAGGGATAAACGGATTATGTCTCCCGGCCGAAGTCAATTGTTCAAGGAAACGGACTCGGCTGATTGTCTCGTTGGAACGGTAATCGAGCACGTGATTGGTTCTTGGCTCGGACATTAAGACAAAATGGCGGCAATCTAGGCGGCAAACTGCGGCAAGACCTCGGCCCGATTTTTCTCCCTCTACATCACACATTTTCTTTTTTTTATCCTC
>NW_020870556.1:30000-35000 GCF_003789085.1 Penaeus vannamei | reverse complement strand
GAGGAAGGAAGGAGGAAGAGGAGAGAAGGGATTAGGAAGGAAATAAAGTGAGAGAGAAAGGCGAGAAGAAGGAATAAAAGGGAGAGGTAAAGGGAACTGCTAATTACTGTGGTCCGTTTCATTAGTCAGATTAAACGTGCATTCGATATTTGATGGAGGGAGAGAGAGAGAGAGAGAGAGAGAGAGAGAGAGAGAGAGAGAGAGAGAGAGAGAGAGAGAGAGAGAGAGAGAGAGAGAGAGAGAGAGAGATACATAGATACATAGATGGATAGATAGATAGATAGACATATAGATAGATAGATAACTGGATAGATAGACAGATATACAGATAGATAGATTTAGATTTAGAGAGAGAGAGAGAGAGAGAGAGAGAGAGAGAGAGAGAGAGAGAGAGAGAGAGAGAGAGAGAGAGAGAGAGAGAGAGAGAGAGAGAGAGAGAGAGAGTATAAAAACGAAAAGTATATCGAACGATAAAGCAAATACAAAACAATAACAAAAAAGAAATTCATAAAAAAAACTCCCTCTAAAGGACGAAGACACCCAAACAAAAACAGAAATAAAAACTAAATACTGAAAATACATTCAAAAGAAAATACCCCCTCCCCCCAAAAAAAAAAAAAAATCTAAAAGAAAGATAAAATAAGCGAAGATTATCCCGCCCCCCCCCAAAAAAAAAAAATAAATAAAGAGAGAAAGAAGAAAAGACACCGGCAAAAAAAAAAAAAAAAAAAAAAAAGATCCGACATGCGCACCGGTGACAGTTGCCAAACGCGCAATATTGAGAGCGAGGCGAGCGGACAGACTGAGGCAAGCGACATGTCTTTATTGTGGAGATATGACAGCGAAAGCCTCCCGCCGATGGAACAGAGCCTGTATTCATCAGCGGAAGTGCTGGACAGCTCTGTCTCTCCAAAATCATTTTTATTATCCCCCTCCCCTCCCTCCCCTGCTCCTGGTTCTTCTATCTGCTCTCACTCGCTCGCTCTCTCTCTCTCTCTCTCTCTCTCTCTCTCTGGCGTTCTCTTCCTCTCCCCTTTTTTTCCATTTCTGGGGGTTTGGGTTGGAGGGAGGGAAGGTGGGGGGGGGAGAGGGGAAAGTGAAACGGAGTTGTATATTTTCTCTCTCTCTTTCTACTATGTACTGTTTTGCTGTTGCTATTTTTGTTGCTTTTGTTATTATCATTATCGTTATTATTATTATTGTTATTATTAAGTATCATTTATTATTATTACAATTATTATTATCACCATCATCATTACTGCTACTACTACTACTTATTATTATTGTTATTATCATCATTGTTATCATCATTACCATTACCATTATTATACCAATAGTAATGATAATGATTATTCTTAGGATATCCATCATCATTATTTTGATATCCTTATGATTATCACTATCATCATCATCATCATCATCATCACCATCATTATTATAATTATCATTATTATCCTTATTTTATCTAATATTACCATTATTATTAGTAGTAATATTAGCATTTGAGAATGACAAAAATAATGATCGTTATCATCATCAATCTTATTCTTATTAGTATTATTATTATTAGTAATAATACTATTCATTCATTAGTGTCGTATTCATTAGCATTATCAACTAGAATTATGAAGCAGAACAAGTACTTTGATAAAGCACTGCCATTCGTTTTAAATTCCGAGCTGTTTGCCATCCATTATGTTCATAATGATGCTTGATCACTATTATAATCAATGTTTATTATTAGCAGATGTATCTGTGCTTTCAGTGCCATCACTATTACCTCCACGGTAGTCAATGTTTATCCCATTATGATTTCCCAAAGCCTTTTTATGCCTTACCCGCGTGGCTCTAACCCCCCCCCCCCTTCTCTCCCGCAGTCGGCAAGCTGGAGTCGTCCCCGAAGTGGTCGTCGGCCGCCCCCGCCACCTCCGCCCCCGGGGGAGGCAGCGGGGCCGGGGGTGCAGCTCCCCCTCACCGCCCTGGAGCGCCCTTCGTCCTGCCCCCCCCGTCCCCCTCACCACCCTCACCGCCCACTCCGCCCATTCCGTGCACCACGGCGGCAACGTGGGCATCCACTCCAGCATGGGCGGCATGCAGCAGGGCAGCCACCCCCCCCTCCCCGCCGCCCTTCTCGCTCCTCAACCACACCGTCAACAACTACATGCTCCCCGACCCCACCAAGAGCAACCTCATCTCGCAGCTCTTCTGAACCGCCTCCGACCTGACGCTGCAACCGACGCCGCGCCCGACCTCCCCTTCCACCACCTCCGCCGCCGCCTCCGCCGCCGCCGGCACCGGCCAGCGCTACCGCGTTCGCCACAGACAGACGTCGGCCGCGCCCGCGCCCTCGACGAGCAGTGCCGCCTCCTTGATATCCGATCCTTATCAGTACTATCACCACTACTATCAGAGTCGCCAAGATCCGTACGACCTCTATAACGACTGCCAGGCGAACAGTGATCCCTCGGCGTTCCCAGGTACCACCCGGTACCGCAGATAACCAGTCAGTGCAACGGCTAGCAACAATAGACGACCCTCCCCCCCACCACACCCTCCCCACCAGAAGCCTACTCAGTGGCAGTTCAGCAAAGAAGAAGAAAGACTACCATTCCCTACCTCCGGCACACGATGCAGCCTCTCACAGAGGAACCCGAGCCGACGGCTCCCACAGACTCGCTTCTCCTTCTCTCTCTTCCAAAGGACCGCGCCTGCACAGCGGGAGAGAGAGTGGGGAGAGGGAGAGGCCGACGAGAGCGTCAGCCCCAAGGACATTTTACGAGCTCCAGCAGCAACGCAAAAGGACCCCCTCCACTCCCCTTTCCCCGACAGGCTACGACGTGGCAGCGAGTGTTAACAGGTCTATAGATTTATATAACGTATCTGTTCCCTGTCCCGTTCGCCGCGAGAAAACAGCGGGAGAACCAGCAGTGTTGTTCTAAAGACGGCATTTTACAGAACCGAGTTGTATAAACACGAAATCCTGTAGCCATTGGTTTTCTCTCGAAGATGAAGGTCAGTTGAAGGAAGGATTATGTGCCCCGTAACCTAACACGATGACCTTGGAGAGAGAATAGAGCTGGGTCAAGGCCCACGATGACCTGGGATGACCTTTGCTCGGACAAATCTACATAGACTGATTATATACTGTACATAGATTCGCCTATTACTGTGTTCTCAAACCTAACTTTTAAGTATTACGTGCATGGATGTGCGTGTCATGACGGTCTGCGTAAGTGCACATGTACGTATGAGGGTGACGTGTGAGTGCTTTCGAAACTCTCACATCCGGACGTCTGATGTTGTAATGTCCTTTTAGGAAAAAGACGTTTTTGAAGTGCAAATACGGCCAGAAAAACGGTCGAATTTTGCGTTTTGTTCATAGGGTTATTTTTGTGACTTACGTGTTGTACATAGTTCTATATGAGTTGTGAGTTAGTGTGTTGAAAACTTGTGTTTTTTTCCGTTTGTTAAACCAACAGACGAGTTTATCATACCTGTCTTGTTTCTCAAAAAATATTTTCCCCTGTTGCAGAAACTGGCAATAGTTTTTTTTATCGTTCCATTTAACTACAGGGAAAACGGGGGAAAAATATACATATTTTTTCCTTTCTTTCTTCAATATCTAGTCTCGCGTGCAAGTGCAGCTGCGTGTTTGCGTGAGTGAATTTCCTTATTTGCGTGGACTCGGCAACGTATTGCTCAGTCTCACTGTCCAATCATAGAGATAACAAAAGAGAAAAAATCCTTAGCATAGAGAGGGACAGTCACCATAGATTCCTTTAGTTTCGCCTTCGTTAATCCTCCAGAATTGAGCGAAATTTCCACATTTGTAAATAACAGAATGTCTGAACCTCGAGGTAACCACGTTCAAGAATTTCTCTATCGTTCATTCTTTCATGTTCTTCGCTTTCTTCTTCCGTTCTCTTTTCCTTCTTTCTTTTCCTCACCTAATCTTTCTTTTCTTGTACTTGTTTTTCCTTCAATTTCCCTTTTCAACACGTTTCAGGTCTCCGTTTCCTCCCGCCCGGAGCACTTATTCTAGTCTTTCGAAAACTAGTCATTTCGGACAAAGAAAACGAAACTAAAAAAAAAAAAGAATAGATTTGATCCCAATTTTTAGATTTACAATTTGCAAATTTTCCAATACGCAGTGGTTGTTCAGTGTGCAAAGTACTGTTTCTGTATGATATTTAAAACAAATGTACTAAATAATTTTACGTACTTTAGAGAGTTAGAGAAGCAATGAAGGTTCAGGTCAGAGAAGCGACCTACCCCGAAAAAAGAGAAGAAAAAAATTACTCTGAAAAAGAGAAAATCCCTTGTAAGTCCCTAATGTAAATCCCCTTTTCCCGAGAGCTTCTTGTAAATACTATTAATATATCAAGTGGAATATTTCCATTAATTACAAACAATCACCAACCCCCTTTCCCCCCATCCTCCCCCCCCAAAAAATATGATAAACATGTTAATTACTTGTATAAAAACCTCACCATGGAGAGAGCTTTATTTTGATATTTATTTATTATCTTTAGACATATATCATTCATTATTTCCTCCCCATTCTTAGGCTTGCTGAATATTTGCTTGTTGCTTGTAGGTTGTAGTTTCATGAGCAGTGTTCTGATTTCACCTCATCCTCCTTATTATCCTTATAACAACGTTCTCTGTTTTCTAGACCTCTCTCTGTCGTCAGGTTTAAGTATTTATTAAGTGAAGTTGTGAAAGCAGTTATGATGCTCTTGTGACTTTTTTATGAATCCACTGTGTGATAATGACAAATTTAGACAAAAAAGAGAGATAATGATAATGATAATGATAATTATGATATTTGAATTTTCATATCAATAGCGGCCATGGTGCGGTTACCTTAGTATGTGCGAATTTTAGTAGCTAGAGAGAAAGTCAGTGAAAGAGAAAAAAATGGGAGAAAGATAGAGAGAATGTCCTTTTTATTATGTGAATGCCAGAGTTAAAGAGAAGAAATAGAGGATAAAGAACGA
>NW_020870556.1:20000-25000 GCF_003789085.1 Penaeus vannamei | reverse complement strand
ACCTACTCTTCTCCTCTCCTCATCTCTCCTTACCATTCGATTGAAGCCTCTTAACTCTCTTCTTCTTCTCCTTTCTCTCGCTCCCCTTCACTTTCTCGGTCTTTCTTCTTTCATTTCCTTTTTTATTCACACTACATCATATTCTCCCTCTCCTTCTCGTGTCAAATTTCGCTTCCGTCTCTCTCCCTCTTCTCGTATTCTCTCCCTCACCAAAAACTGTTCTAACTTTATGCTGGCCGCTTCACTTCGGTTCTATAAACCACCATAACTCTATCTCTCTTTGCTCTTCTCCTCTCGGTCTCTCTCCTCTCTCTTACTGCCTCTCTCCCTCTCTCATCTACACCATCTCCGCGATCCCCTCTCCCCACTCCATACTCTCTTCTCCTTTCTTCTCTCCTCTTTACTCAACGAACACCCTCTCTTATCTCATCTCCCCTTCTTCCTTCCTACCTCGGTTTCTCTCTCTCATCTCTTCCATTCGTCGTCTCCTCCTCTCTCTTCATCTCTCTCTCCTTTTCCTTCCCTTCGCTCGTCTCGTCCCCTCAACATCTCTCTTGCCTTCCCTCCTTAGTCGCTCGTCTGCTCTCCTCCCTCTTTCTTTCTTCCTCATCTTCACTTCCATCTCGCTCCTTCATCTCCTCCATTCTCTCTTCTCTCTCCCCTTCCTCGGTTTCTCCCTCACTTCTTTCCATCTTGCTCTCTCGCCTTCTCTTGTCCGTTCCCACAACTCTTGCCTCACCTCCTCTCTCCGCTTTCCACCTCTTCTTCAGGCTCCTCTTTCAGTCGTCTCAGCTCTCTTCTCACCTCCCTCCCTTACACGCCTCCCTCTCTTCCCGTTCCATTATCTAGCCGTCTTCTGCACCAGATCTTCCGGGTTCTCACTGCTCTCCCCGCTAACCTCCTCCTTGCGCTGTAGGGTTGCGGGAGAAATGACTGAGTTAGCCTCGACGCCGTCTCTATAGGCGATAGGTGAAGAATGGATGTACAAACAGTAATCTCACACAGAGCACGACATACACATACTGCACACACACCACACACACACACAGAGCTAAGACCATGTGTCACTCGCGCACATCACACCACCACCGTCACACCACTTTCATCACTACAGTGTCCCACAACACACACACACCAAGCACAGATATATATAATATATATCATAACGAAATAATACTTATAATATATATATATATT
Organism: Penaeus vannamei; assembly: GCF_003789085.1. Taxonomy (NCBI): domain Eukaryota; kingdom Metazoa; phylum Arthropoda; class Malacostraca; order Decapoda; family Penaeidae; genus Penaeus; species Penaeus vannamei. The sequence continues at coordinate 23,803 of NW_020870556.1, read as the reverse complement.
TTATATATCTATATAAAATAATCATATATATACATATAAATCTTAATATATATTATGTATATTAATTTATATATTATATATAAGTATATTACTATCATTATATATATATATGGCATCACAAGCAAAGCAGCGATGAAAAGGTTATGGGCAACTCAAACTACAGACCACACACCCACCACACACACAAGGAACACACAACAAATGTACATCCACACACACACCCACGGCGCAACCAAACCACACACACAACACCACAACACCCCACACACACACACCACCCATAATATAGTATATATATAATAATAATATACTATACTAATGGATATATATATATCTATATATATATAATATATATTTATAATATATATATATATATTATGATATATATATATATATAATATATATATATATATATATGCATCAACCACACACACAACGCACACACACACACAACCAACCCAGCAAACACCAACACACACACAACAATACTACACACAACTCACACACACACACAAAATTTATTAATATTATCACTATATATTATAATTATTATTTTTATATGATTATTATTTAATTATTACTATGATAATTGGTATATATAATACGTATATTAATCGGGTGTTGTCCGGACACAAGCGTAAGATTCAAGATAGGTCAACTTGATTTATGTTCGTTTTGGATAGGTGGGAGGGGAGAGGGGGGTGGAGGTTGTGGGGAGAGCTGTAAGAGGTTGCCATGGCGACCAACCCCTAGACGTGTGTAGACATATGTGCATATGTAAACATAGACTGTGGACACACACGCGCGCATACTGGCACGCATAGGTGTCGACTCGTCGTCTGTGGAAGCCCATGTATATGCAGTGGTGTGTGTACAAACATGCATGTACGTGTATGTGCATCGGCGTGTGTGTATGTGTTTTTATGAGCATATTTTGGTTATACTTTTATTTTATTTGATCTAACCATTTTCATTTTTTGTGCAATGTCTCCGCTTATGAACGTGTTTTGTGCGCGTGGTATGTGTATGATCTTTGTAAGTGTATAAGTGTCCATAAACTTACATAAAAAAGAGAAGACTTTGAGGGATGACATTGGCAGTTCTCAACATAGAGGGTGTCTCGTCTCCTGCATATCATTCGCAAGTTGTTTTTGCTGTGTTATGATTTGATATTGTTAGCACGTCTCCTAGCAATATATGATAATTATTGCATTCATCATTGTTGACATTCATTATGATTACCATTTTTCTTTTTCATATTTCTATTCTTGTCCTTTTATGTTCTTATTCTCACTTTTATTCTTATTCTTAATCTTATTCTTATTCCTATTCCTAATTACTATCATGCTTATTTTCGTTTTTATTGTTATCGCGATCATCGTCATTATCATTAATATCATTATTACAATCAAAACCTTTATCATTGTTATCACTGTTGGCATTTTTGTAATCAATATCATCATCATCAATATTAGTATCCATATATCCTTATATTAACTTATCAATTATTATTAATCCGTTATTATTTATATAGATAATAACGATTGATAATTATAAAATAACCAAATAATGATAAAAATGATAATAGTCAATAATCGAAAACCTCGTATAATAGTTGTAATAATATTACCATTTATTGTTAATATTACCTTATTAATCTCATCTATTTCAATCATTCATTAGGTTTCTTTTAATCTTGTTAATTGTCCATCCACAAGTATTTAATTTTGTATTTCTTTATTTATCTACTCTACCCATGCTATTATCTTTATCGTACACATCAACTATAATCTATCACTTTACATGATATCATCACACTATTTAATTGTTAGTGATGAATGACGATGATTATTATATCATTTTAATGCCATATATATCTTGTATTTTATGATAATTAATATTAAATGTTATTATTTATATTAATATTTCTCATATTTACTACCTATTGTTTTATAATTATAACTAGTTATGTATCATTATATTATTATCATTAATGTAAACTGTGAAGATCATTATTATATAATTATTATATTACCGTTTTATCATCAAATTTATTTTACAATTGTTTTACTATAATATTTTTTTTTTAGATTTATCATTATCATAATTTTATCTATTATTATCATGTGTAAATCATCTATTATCATATTTATTATACATCATCCATATCATTTATCTTACAATCTTCTATCATGTTATTTATTGTTACTTATCTGTTTGTTATTATTATCATTAAGCATATTGATTAGATGTGTTACATTATTAATGTGATTATATAGTGCTCTGATACGTTCATTGTAGACGTTTTCATTATTATCAATTATATCAGAGATTACTATATCATCATTATCATTAACATTACATTATATCATCATGATAATGATGTACTATTATATTATCGATGCTTTGAAAGAAAGATAACAAATGATAATGATAATACTATTATAATAGCTAATGATTAGATATGATATAAAAATGATTATGGTGATAATAAAATGATAAAGATGAAAATGATTAATAATGATGATGATAGCAGAGACTGCAATAATGAATAGGTACAAAGGAGTTGAAATAATGTCTTTTGGCCAATTGCGAAAAGATTATTCTGTGTATTATTAAGTTTGGTGTGTTTTTTTTTATTCCTTAATATTTTTTTATTTTTTTTATCTATATTCTGTTTCTAGTGATGTTTTGTTATCACCTCTTAATTGTTAGCTTATCTTTTTATTATATTCTTCATATATTACTGTATTATAATTGACTGGTATTTTTGATTATTATCATCTTTTATTGTTCATTTGGGGTTTGATCGTAATGTATTAATTTTGTTACCATTGGTATTTATCATTTTATGTTATGGATTTTGTTCACGTATTTTATGCTCATTACGTTTTGTTGTAATTATTTTTCTAATGCACTTGGGTGTGGTGGTGTATTCATTTTATTTTTCGTTCATTAATCTTTCATTCTTATATATATATTATTGATATGTTATTTATATATATATTTTTTTAGATGAATTATCTCATTTGTATATAAAAATATTGTATATCTATGTAATTTTGTTAGTTGAGTGTGTTTTTTTTTTTTTGTATTATACTATGTATTAGGATATTTGTTATTTTATTTTATATACTACTATATTATATATATATTATATATATATATATATATATATATATTATATATATAACCATACATATATATGTATATATATATATATATATATATAATATATATATATAAGTGAGAAGAGGTTATAATATAATAATGTTATATATAAGATATATTAATATTAATATATATATATAATAGATAGTAATTATATATATATCTAATTTATTCATGATTAAATATATACGTAATAGTAGTATGGTTATATGTCTTAGGGTAAGTTATTATATTTGATGGTTTATATATTTATTGAATATTTTTTTATTACTTATATTAGTATCATTTCTAAATTTATTTGTTATTATACATCGAACACCACCACTATAAACACACACCACACACATCTCTTCCTTTTTGACACACACACACACACAACACACACACACAGCACACAACATTGGTTAACACACATACACACACACATATATATTATATACATATATATTTATCTATATATATATATATATATATATAATATTATATATTATATATATAATTATATAAGAAGAAAGAAAGAAAGGGAGAAAGGAGTAAAGAAAGAATACAAAAACAATAATAATCTTCCATATTCCATCCTTCCATGCGGCGGGCGGTCGTACCCTCCTAACCCCCTTTACTCCCCATCCACC
>NW_020870556.1:10000-15000 GCF_003789085.1 Penaeus vannamei | reverse complement strand
GTGTGTGTGTGTGTGTGTGTGTGTGTGTGTTGTGTGTGTGTGTGTGTGTGTGTGTGTGTGGTGTGTGGTGTGTGTGTGTGTGTGTGTGTGTGTGTGTGTGTGTCGTGTGTGTGTGTGTGTGTGTGTGTGTGTGTGTGATGTGTGTGTGTGTGTGTGTGTGTGTGTGTGTGTGTGTGTGTATGTGTGGTGTGTGTGTGGTGATGTGTGTGGTGTGTGTGTATGTATGTATATGTATGTCATTTGAACAAACCCTGGGATCTACCGGAGGACTCTCTTAGGCCTCTTTCTGTTCCCTACTGAGAGGTCATTCGGCAGCGCCAGCCTTGCCTGCCTGGCGCCCTTCCTCATGAACCGCAGTTCAGCCACAGCGGCGACTTCCCCCACGACAACTGCGTTGGAACTCTCAAAGGTATGTGTGTGTAAAAACGCACATATCAACCTTGTGTAATCTGTTACACCCACCGCACACATATACACACAGCCTAAAGGCGAAAAAAAGAATAACAGCAATGGCCTAAGAGAGAGAGAGAGAGACAAATAGATACGAGGGTAAAAACGAAAGAAAAGAAGATAAAAAATAATCTTTCCCAAAACAGAAGAATGACCGGAGCAAGAAAGATTTTCAATCGCTTTCACTTGTGGGCGGAAGGCGGGCCGGAGGGAGACGGGCGGGGGTGGAGAAGGAGGGGAGAAGGGAGAGGGAGAGAAGAAGAATGAAGGGGGGAGGGGAGAGAAGGGAAGAATGAGGGATAGGAGGGGAAAGAGGGGAGGGGAGAGAGAAGAATGATAATGAGGGGATATGGAGGGAAAAGGAGACGGAGAGGGGGGAGGGGCGGGAAAGAAAATAGGAAAAGGGAGATATGGAGAAGGGAGAGGGAAAGAGAGATAGGGTAGAGGAGAGGGGGGATTGCTAGGAGGAGAGTAGGGAGAGCGAGAGGGTGGAAGGGAGAGAGGGAGGGGAGAGGGGGAGGAAGAGAGAGGAGAGGAGAGAGGGGGAGGAAGAGAGGGAGAGGGGGAGGAAAGAGAGAGGAGAGGGGAGAGGGGGAGAAGAGAGAGGGGGAGAAGGGGAGGAAGAGGAGGGAGAGAGAGGGGAGAGAGGAGGGAGAGGGGAGGAGGGGGAAGGAGGGGAAGAGGGGGAGAGGGGAGGGAGGAGAGAGGGGAGAGGGGGAGGAAGAAGAAGAGGACGAGAGGGAGAGGGAAAATAGGGGAGAGAGGGGAAGAGGAGGGGAGAGAGGAGAGAGGGAGAGGGGGAGGAAAGATGAGAGAGAGGAGGGAGAGGGAGAGGAAGAGGGGAGAGGGAGAGGGGGAAGAAGAGAGGAGAGGGGAGAGGGGGAGGAAGAGAGGTGGAGAGGGGGAGGAAGAGAGAGGAGAGGGTGAGAGGGGGAAGAAGAGAGGGGAGCGGGGAGGAGGGAGAGGGGAGAAGAGAGGGAGGAGGGGAGGGAAGAGAGGGGAGAGGGGGAGGAGGGGGAGAAGAAGAGGAGAGGGTGAGGAAGAAACAAGAGAGGAGAGAGGAAGAGTAAGGGGAGAAGGGGGGGAAGAGGCATGGGGAGAGGGGGAGGAAGAGAGAGGAGAGGGAGAGGGGGAAAGGAAGAGGGGAAGAAGGAGGGAGGAAGAAGAGAGGAGAGGGGAGAGGGGGAGGAAGAGAGGGGAGAGGGGAGGAAAGAGAGGAGAGGGGGAAGGAGAGAGACGAGGAAGGGGAGGAAGAAGGGGAAGGAAGAGGGGAGGAGAGGAGGACGAGGGGAGAGGGGAGGAAAGAGAGGGGAGAGAGGGAGGAAGAGAGGGGAGAGGGGAGGAAGAGAGAGGAGAGGGGAAGAGGGGGAGGAAAAGAGGGGGGAAAGGGGAGGAAAGAGAGAGGAGAAGGGGAGGAGAGAGAAGGGAGAGGGGAGACGGGAGGAAGAGAGAGGAGAGGTGAGAGGGGAAGGAAAGAGGGGAGAGGAGGGAGGAAGAGAGGGGGCAGGATAGATATTCGTGAGCGATTTTTACGGCAAGAACTTTTGAAGCTGAAATTTATTTAAGCACTCGGAATTTCTCGACTTCGATTTGGATGTGACCACAGGAGAAGGACAGGAGGGGAAAGGGGGAGTGGGAGGGAATGTGGGCGTGAGGGAAAATGGTGGAGAAGGGAATAGGGAGGTAAGAAGGGTAAGGGACAACGAACAGGAGCGTGGCCCACACACATGCCACACACGAGGCTAGTAGGCCACATATATATATATATATATATATATATATATATATTATATATAATATATAATATATATATATGTAATGTATATATATACAATATATATATATATATACTATATATATATATTACAATATTATACTTATAATAATTAATATACTATAATATAAACTATAAATATATATATATATATTAATATATATTATAATATATATATTATATATATTTATATATATATATAATATATGTATGTATATATATACATATATATATTATATTATATATATATATATATATATATATATAATATATATATATATATATATATATATATATATATATTATACATATACATTTTACATATATATATATATATATTATATCTATACTATTATATATATATTATATATATATATATTATCATATATATAATACATATATATATATTATATATATATATATAATATTATATATATATATATATATATATATATATATATATATATATATAATATATATATATATATATATATATATATACTATATTTATATATATAATATTTATATATATATTATATATATATATATTATATATATATATTATATATTAATATATATATATATATATTATATATATATTCCTGTAATTTCCATTTCCCTGCCTTATCCTATTCATATTCCCATCTTTTTCTTTCCGTCTCTCCCTCTCCATTCTTGTTCGCTCCTTTCTCTGGGCCTCCTCCTTCTTCCTTCTCATTTCATTTCTTCGACATATATTTGCCTTCCCCCCCCCTCTACTATTCCACCCATCCTTCTACCTTCTATCTCTCTTTTCTCCCTTCCCTCTCTCTCCACCTCCGTCTATCTTACCTCTCACCTCCTTCCCTCCTATTTCTCTCTCTGCTTCCATCCCAACCTCTCTCTCTCTTATCTCCTCTCCCTTCCCTCCCTATTCTGTTTCTCCCTTTCTTCCCTCTCCTCTCTGTCTGTCTGTCCTCTCTCTCCCTCCCTCCCTCTCTCTCTCTCTCTCTCTCTCCTCTTCCTCCTCTTTTTTTCCACTCTCCTATCTCTCTCTCTCCCCTCTTCCCCCTCTCAATCTCCCTTCTCCGTTCCTTCCCCTCTCCCCCACCGTTCCCCCACCACCCCAACCGACCCGATTTCATGGCAGGCCCCCAGCCCCCTTCTTTCGACAGGATAATTGCAAATTCGTAGCGTCCGCCCTCCCTCCCCTCTCTCCCCTCCTCCTTCGAACACCTCCCTCCCTCCTCCCATCTCTTTTCTTTCATTGAGTCTTCATCCCCGCTATTTCATCATATAAATACGAGCTCAGTGGAAAATGGTGGGGAGAAGGAGGGGAGACGAGGGAGAGGGAGGAGGGAAGGAGGGAAGGAGGAGGGAGGGGGAGGGGGAGGAGGGAAGGAGGGGATGGGAAGAAGGGGTGATGAGAGGGAGATAGGAAGGGAAGGGCGGAGAGAGGGAGGGAGAGAAATGGGGGAGGAAGGATGGAAGGAGGGAGGAGGGAGGGATGTATGGAGGAGGGTTATAAGAAAGAAAGGAAGATATGAAGAAAAGAAAGAGTATAAAGGAAGGAGAGACGAAGGAGGAAGAGAAAGAAGGAGAGATGAAGGAGGAAGAGAGAAAGAGATAAGAAGGGAAGGGGAGAAGGTGAGAGAGAAAAAAAAAGAAGGAGGAGGGGAACAAGAAAAGAGAAAAAAGGGAAAAGTAAGAAAGAGGGATCATACCCTCCATCCCAACTCAACTCCCCCTCCCCTCCCCTCTCCCTTCCTCTCTCCCTCCCGCCGTGCCTCCCCCCTCCTGCAGTGAGATGTCTTAAATATGACCTCTATTCTCAGGGAGCGTAAAGGCGATTTCCCCTCGAGATTCCCTTGGACCACAGAGGGGAAAGAATGCCTTACGAATGATGGATTTTAATGTTTTTGTCCGACTTTCAAATACATTTTTTTCCTCATCTTTTTTTTTCCCCTGTTTAAGGTACCTGACTATTGCGGTTATGCTGTCGCTCATTCTCTTTGTTTCTCTTCAGTATCTATCTTTGTTCTCATTTTCTCTTTTCTTCTCCTCCTTCTCTCTCTTCTCTTCTCTCTCTTCTTCTCTCTCTCTCTCTCCTCTCTCTCTCTCTCTCTCTCTCTCTCTCTCTCTCTCTCTCTCTCTCTCTCTCTCTCTCTCTCTCTCTTCTCTCTCTATCTCTCTCTCTCTTCTCTCTCTCTCTCTTCCTCTGTTTCTCCGTTCTCTTTCTCGTTTTCCTCCCACAATCTCTTTCTTTCTCGGTCTATTTGTCTTTCCTTCTGTCTGTCTATCTACAAGAAACACGTGCTCCGCTGGAATCATTAACTGGAACAGCAAAGTATAAAGAAAATTGATAAAATTATTCCTTAGTATCATTAGTGAAGGGTGATGAATCATTCTTTCAAAATGATTATTATCATGCTAATTTATGTTGTATTTTTGACAGCATTGTTTTTTATAGTTTTTATTTTATTTTTTTGTTCATGATTGCCATTATCATCGCTATGATATCGCTGTCATCGAAAATTTTATAATTGTTTACTATCACAATCATCACGATCATTTTCTTCATAATCGATATCGTCAGAGGTTGTTATCACAATTTTCATGATCATCTTACTTTTCAACATCAACGTAAGCACCATCATCACTATTATTATGACCATCCTCATCACTATAATGATCATAACCGCTTCCAAAACCACAGTAAATCAATATCAACTACCTGCAAAATAAACAAATAAAAACAATAAACAACCAAATCACAATAACGACACAAAACCCCTAA
>NW_020870555.1:540839-543339 GCF_003789085.1 Penaeus vannamei | reverse complement strand
CGATTTATATAGACCTTGGGAAGAGCGAGGAGAACAAGGAAGGACGAAGAGGAGGAAAGAGAAGGGAAGGATGAAAAGAGGAAAGAAGGAGAGGGGAGAAGGAAGTGGGAATTAAGGGAAGGAAGAGAGGGGAGAATCGAGAGGAGGAAAAGAAAGGGAAGGAAGATAAGAGGAAGATAAATTAGGGAAAGAGGGGAAATAAGGAAGGAAGAAAGGAGAGAGAAGGAAGGGGAAATAAGGAACGGAAGGAAGGAGAGAATCGAAAGGAGGAAAAGAAAGGGAAGGAAGAAAAGAGGAAGATAAATTAAGGAAGGAGGGGAAATGAGGAAAGGAAGGGGGAAAATTGATAGGAAGTAAGAGAAGGGAAGGCAGAAAGGAGGAAGATAAATTAAGGAAGGAGTGGAAATGAGGAAAGCAAAAAGGGAGAGAATAGAAAGGAGGAAAGAAAAGAGATGGAAGAAAAGAGGAAGATAAATTTAAGGAAGGGGGGAAATAAGGAAAGGAAGAAAGGAAGGTAGTGAAAAGAAGAAGAGGAGATATAGGGACAGAAAAGGAAAGAATTAAGATAATAATGAAAGAAGGAAGGGGAAAAAGATAAGGAAATGATAGAGAGAAGGAAAAGATGGAGAAGACAAGAAAAGAGGGAAAGGAAGAAATGAAAAGACAAGGAAGGGACAGGAAAAAAGAGGAAAGAAAGAAGAAAATGAGAGAAGGAAGGGGAAATAACAAAAGGATGTGAAAGGAAGAGAGAAGGAAAAAGAGGGAGAAGAAAGAAGAGTGAAAGAAGGACCATAATTAAAAGAAACGAAAGAGAAAGAAACACACACACACAAAAGAGAGATAGAAGGAAAAGAGAAGAGAGGGGAAACTGCCCACAAACGAGAGGAGAAGAGCAGAACACAGGATGAAAGAGAGATAGAAGGAAAAGAGAAGAAGAGAAGGGAAAAAAGCCCACAAACGGGAGAGGAAGAGCAGAACAAAAAGAGAGATGAAAAGAGAAGAAGAGAAGGGAAAAGCCCACAAACGGAGAGAAGGAAGAGCAGAACACAGAAGAAAAGAGAACAGAGGGAAAAGAAGAAAAGAGAAGGGAAAGCCAAACGGGAGGAGAAGAGCAGAGCGCAGAATAAAAGAGAGACAGAAGGAAAAGAGAATAAGAGAAAGGAAACTACACACAAACGGGAGAAGAAGAGCAGAACACAGAATAAAGGAGACACAGAGTGAAAAGAGAAGAAGAGAAGGGAAAAAGCCCACAAACGGGAGAGGAGGAGCAGAACACAGAATAAAAGAGAGACAGGAAAATAGAAGAAGGGAAACTGCACACAAACGGGAGAAGAAAGCAGAACACAGAATAAAAGAGAGACAGAGAGAAAAAGAGAAGAAGAGAAGGGAAAAAGCCCACAAACGGGAGAGAGGAGAGAGCAGAGCGCAGGCCACAAAGGACACAGAGACCCCGAGGTGAGCGTCGCGCTGGCAGAAGGTCACTCTCGCGTTACCATGGCAACGCACGCGCCATCTCCGCCGTGGTGGTGCGGGCGGCCGGACGTCGGAGGCTGGGGCGCCGGCCGGAGATGAGGGGGGGGGGCATGGGAGGTGCGGATGCATGTGAGTGTGCGTGCATGGGAATGGGTGGGTGTGTGGTGTGTTTTATAATGTTGTGTGTGTAATACATATGTATATATGTATATGTATATTATATATATATATATATATATATATATATATATATATATATATATATATATATATATATATGTGTGTGTGTGTGTGTGTGTGTGTGTGTGTGTGTGTGTGTGTGTGTGTGTGTGTGTGTGTGTGTATGTATATATATATATATATATATATATATATATATATATATATATATATATATATATATATAATATATATATATATACATATATATATATAGCATCTACATATATGTATATAGATTAACAGATGGATAAATAGGAAAATAAACACACACACACACACGCACATCCACATACTTACGGCCATGCTTGCAACCCCAAATCAAAGCCGCACCAAAGGCCGCACAGGAAGCCCCGCTGAGTGAGTGCAAGCAACAACAAGCAGAAAGTGGGCTTTGGACTTCTGGTTCCTGATTGCTTGCACTCTCCCTGTTGCATTAATCTGCATGATTCCCCTGCTTTGGCAATGGATTTCTCAGCTCTGCAATTGGCTGCAGCTTATCAGCTTCTGGTGATTAGTGAAATCCTTTATTTTTTTTAAAGAGATTCGATGAATTAGGATTCTTGTTGTAGATATTTGTCTGTATGTTTAATTATATGTCTTTATACGACTCTATATTTGTTCATATCAAAGATGTATCTGTTCATTTGTGTTTCTATCTACATCTAAATATAGTATCTGTTTCTGTATCTATATAGGAAAATCAACTTTGTATATATATCCATATGCTATAACTATATCTATATCTTTATATAAATATCCATATCTATACCTATACCTTCAAATATATATATCCATATCCATATCT
>NW_020870555.1:530839-533339 GCF_003789085.1 Penaeus vannamei | reverse complement strand
TCGGAGTGAAAAGTGAAAAATGGTTCGTGTAGACTAAAAGAGCAGCGCCGGGCGATTTCCCTCTTTTCCGCCAGTCATAAACGCTTTCATTTCTGTGTGTGTGTGTGTGTGTGTGTGTGTGTGTGTGTGTGTGTGTGTTTAGAAGAGTATGGATCTCAGTCTCGTTCCCTGTCTGTTGTGAAACACACACCACACTTGTACACACACACACACACACACACACACACACACACACACACACACACACACACACACACACACACACACACACACACACACACACACACACACACACACACACACACACACACACACACACACACACACAAACTCACTCACTCACACATACACACAATCACACACAAATATATATATATGTGTGTGTGTGTGTGTTTGTGTGTGTCTATACTATTCGACGTTTTTAGACGTTCAACATACCGTAGAATTTCGCCAGAATGACCATGAAACACGAGCCGATAGCATTATATTCCAAGCGGCCTCAGTGGCACTGAAACATGGCACTGGGCGAGGCAGGCACTGAGGGGCGAGGACCGAGCTAGCTTAATGGAGACTGAAGAATTTTTAATAGAAAGTTGAAACAAGATGCTTTTCAAAACTGGGCGTGTAAAAGCCTATTGTAGACTTTGCCAATAAAATGTCATTCAAGTTATTTATTTTGTTATGGTGTTCAGTTCATTTGTCTGTCTCTCTTTTTTTCACCTTGATAATCATCTTTTTTCTTATTGTTATCATTATCATCATTGTTGCACATATAATTATCATGCCATCTTTGTTATTGTCCCTGTTATCATTATTATTTTTATCATGATCATTGAAATCATTGTTGTCAGGATCAGTATCATTATCATCACCATTGCTATTATCATCATCATTGCTATTGTGTTATCATTGTTATTTTCATTATCATTATTGTCATTATTGATATAATTATTATCATTATCATTAACTTTTTCTATCATTACCATCATCATTATAATGATGATCATTTTACGTAAGGTCTATTCTTCAAACATTTCTTATTTTACAGAGAATGAACCACCAGTACAAATATATAAAGTTGGTAGACACACACACACCACACACGCACGCACACACACACACACACCACACACACACACACGCACACACACACTAGCTTTTTTCTCTCTCATCGTGCTTTCAAAACCCAGCGAGAATTATTGTAAGCATTACTCACATGTTATGTAAAAAAAAAAAAAAAAAAAAAATAATAATAAAAAAAAATAAATAAAATAAAAAATTCTGGTGAGTAATGAGTTCTCGAGGCTATTAAATATTATTTTTTCCTTTAGGAAGAGCGGCAAAGGCAAAGAATAAAAGAACAGAGAATAAACTGCAAAGGATTTTTGTTTTTTATTTTTTGTAAAACTATGACTTAGTTTTTCCCTCGATACGTGGGCGTGTGTAGGTTTATATATATTTGCATATATATATATATATATATATATATATATATATATATATATATATATATATATATATATATATATATATATATATATATATATATTATATATATATAAGGATAAGGAGGAGGAGGAGGAAGAGGAGAGGAAGAGAGGAGAAAGAGGAGGAAGAGAAGATAAAAGGAGGAGGAGAGACACCAAAACTGTCATAAAAGAGATAAAATAGAAAAGAAAAACTACAGAGAGAATAAACAACAGAAGAAATGAAAGAAAAAAGAAGAAGCAAAAAGAAAAAGTAAAGTTGACCTGACCTTTGACATCTTGTCGTGCCTTCTAACCTTTATGCTGATGCTGCATCCTATCTATTTTTGTTGTTTTGTTTGCTGTTGTAGTTGTTGCTGTTGTTATATATTCCTTTATTTGATAATAAATTTCTATCTATTTTTCTATCTAAAGTATTTCTTATTCATTTTCATTTACTGTTATCTATTCGCTTATATCTATTAATATTAAGCTATTTAATCTATCTACCTAAATTATATCCTCTTGTTCATTTTTATTATTTGTTTATCTATTTGTTTTATTTATCTATCTGTTTATCTGTTCATTCATTCTCTTATCTTCATCTACCTTTTATTAGTTTGAATACTTTATTGATCATTTTTTAGTTATTACTGTTTATTAATCTGGATTTTTTATGTTATTTGATATTTCTTATAATTTTCTTTACTTTAGTTGCTGTCAGTTGTTTGATTTAATTGTTATCATCATCATTATCATCATTTATAAAATTACAGAACATCGTCTCTACAGTATCTGTTATCATAATCATCATTATGAACATCAATAACAGCATCAATGCTACAGCGACCCCTGGCAATGATATCGATTTCACGGTCATTATCATTATTACAGTATTGTATTTAGTATAATGAGCGTGTAAATAAACATAATTCTCAGGGCTGCTTTTTTTTAGTTTTATGTTTATTTACCACCCTAGCTAACTGCTCGGGCGTGGGCGGTCATGATTACAGTGTTACATATATTCACATACA
>NW_020870555.1:525839-528339 GCF_003789085.1 Penaeus vannamei | reverse complement strand
TTTTTATATTCTTCGTATGGCTTATGTGTCTCCCGTTTTTTTTTTTTTTTTTTTTATTATTATTAATGTATATGGAAATTAAGGTATGTATCGTTGCTTGTTATCTGAAGGTCATTATATGTGTTGTTAAGTGGCAAGGAGTTCTGTGTTTATTGCATGATTAAAGATTAAAATTCACTCATTCAACATTCAACATTAACAGAACCGTATTCATGTTGACAAATGTAGAAAGGTATGAATGAGAATGAATACCTTCTCAATACAAGAGATGTATTTGACCGGTTTCGAATATATGTTCGTCAGAAATACATAATTTGTATATATATTTCTGATGATGATCTATTCGAAACCGGTCAAATACATCTCTTGTATTGTGAAGATATTCATTCTCATTCATACCTTTCTACATTTAGATACAGCCCATAGAATAGTCAGTGCACGTCCCTTTGGTCCATATGAACTCAACCCATATCAAATACCCCCTACTAATTTATTCCATGTTAAATGCGGCTGTTAAGCTCTCTGTGTCAATTCCTGCCATCCCATCCCGGCCATTTTGATATCTGCCTGTGATCATTTCAAATTTAAATGCCCTTTAATGAACTTTTCGCTGACTATATGAAGCCAGTAAAATGCATGGCTAATTTTGAATACTGGATGATAACATTTTTCTTCTACGCTGCATGAAAATAATTTATACTTTTATCTTCCTCTTTCTAAGGTTTGTCCATAAAATTGTGATCTTACTCATTATGAACATCAATAACAGTTATCTCGTTATAGATTCGATATATGAAGATATAAATTTGCTATAGATCCGATATAAGGGTCAGATCATTTTAAAAATTGAAATTTCTCAATTAAAACGAGTGATCAGCGAATGCAGATGCACCACGAGATCTTACTCTGTTTACCCTATCCCCCGCGAGAGAGAAAGATTATACGATGTGTCAGCTGAGCAAACACACGGTCAGCTGGCCTTTGTTGTTGTTTTCTCTGCTGTCGTCGCTGTTCCTGTCCTTTCCTCGTGCGTGAGTTTCATTTCCTCTAAGCTGCCCTTTGCCACGTTCAACTCTGCATTATTTTCCTCTCCATTTTTTCTTCTTTTCCCTAAGTGAGGATGCATTTCATTACGAGGACAGCGAGGGAAAAATAGAAAGGGAATAGATGTTTCTGGGTAACCTTTGATGCTGGAAAAGGAATTTGAATCCATTTTGGTGATGAAGTGTTTGCTCATGAAGTTGACTTATACTGTTGACACGCACGCATACATTTATACTATATATAATAAACGCAAGCTTGATGATGATAATGCTAGTGATTATAGTAGTTCTAACGCTAATAATAATAGTAATAACAATGATAATAATGATAATGGTACTGATAATGGTAATAATAGTAATGACACTGATACTGATAATGATAATGAAATATAATAATAATAATAATATAATAATAGTAATAATAATGATAATGATAATGATAATGATGATAATACATAATAGAAATAATTGTTATCATTGTTATTATTATCATTATTATTATTATAATGATAATGATTTTAATAATGATGATAATGATAAGGATAAAGATGAGGATAATGATAATAGTAATGATAATCTCAATAATCAAAATAATAGTAGTAAAATAATAATGATTAGGATAACATTAATAACCATAAGGATTATAGAAATAAAAAATGATCATGATAATTGGGATAATAATGATAATGATATGAATAATGATAATACTAATAATGATAAAAACAATAACAATGATAATGATAATAATGATAATAATAATGATGATGATGATGATAATAATAATGATAATAATAATAATAATAATAATAATAATAATAATAATAATAATGATAATAATAATAATGATAGTGATGATGAATACCTGATAATGATAATCATAATGATAGTAATAAAAGAAGTAATAAAAGGATGATAATTATGATAATGATAATAATGGCAATAAAATGGTATTGATAACGATGGCAGCAATAATTGTAATGATAATAATAACACAAATAGTAATGATAATGATAACAACAATAGTAATGACAATAATAACAATAATATTAATGATAATGATAACAACAATAGTAATGACAATAATAACAATAACAGTAATATTAAATATAATGATATAGTAATGACATAATAAAATAATAATGATAATGATAACAATAAGTAACAGGTATTAGTAATAACAATAACAAATAATGAGAATAATAACAAATAGACAGAATTAGACAGTAAGGTTTATCAATCATCAGTCCAAGGAACCTGATATTCGAAAGAAACATTTTTCATCTGATTCGTTATTGGTCAGCAGGTGTGCAAAAGGTCAGCGCGTATGCCTGCCTTAGCCTCTTTCTCTGTCTCTCGCTCTATCTATCTATCTATCCGTTTGTCTTTCTGTATATCTCTCTCTCTATGGGTCTGTCTTTGATACCGCCCATCTATTGTCTATATTTATCTTTTTATAT
>NW_020870555.1:510859-518581 GCF_003789085.1 Penaeus vannamei | reverse complement strand
TTTGTCGTGTTCCTGATTTATCTGGGTGAAGGAGGGCTTTTTTTTTTTGTTATAATTAATTCTGAAAAGGAATGTTTTGTGTGGCTCAGAAAAAAAACAAGAGTATTTGAGTATTTATTTGGGATTAGAAATTTGTTTTGTTTTTGTTTATTTGTTTTTGTTTGATTGTAATAGATTTGTTCGATTTTCTTATATATATATATATAATTATATATATATATATATATATATATATATATATATATATATATATATATATATGTATGTATATATATATATATATATATTTATTTATATTTAATTTATTTATGTTTGTTTGTTTTTGTTTGTTGTGTTTGTTTTGTTTTTGTTGTTTGTTTGGTTTTTATTATTTGGTCCGAATGAAGGGGGTGAGGTATCTGACGGGAGGTTGACGGCACAGAACAAACAAGCGGAGTATCTGAGTCGCTTTTCTCTCGTTCCTGTTCGAATGGGAACGGAGTGAAACGGAGTAGAATGTCTTTTTGTAGTTGTGTTGTCTTACTCCGCGTCTTGTGTTTGCCTGAAGGGGTAGGGACTCTGTTTTTGTTTCGTGTTTGTTCAATGGGGTGTTGAGTTTGTCTTGGCTTTTCCGTTGCTGGAAAAAGGTGGAATAATTACGTTCACTTGAATTGTTCTTTTGTTGTCTAAAGAATAGGCCGGGAGTTTTTTTTGTTTTTTTTTTGGTGTTTGTGTGTTTGTTTGTTTTGTTCTTGTTTGGGAGAGAGATGGAGGCCTTTTCTCGAGGGATCTCCATCGTCTGAGTTGTGTTCTTGTTGCTCTTGTTGGTGGAGTTGTCCGAAGGGCGTGTTCTTGTCTGTCTTTGGTCATGTCTTTTTCGTTTTCTCTCTCTTTTCCAATTCTTTATCTCTCTTTTTTCTTTCGGTTATCTGTCTATAAAACAGTCTCTCTCTATGTCTGTGTATATATATATATATATATATATATATATATATATAATATATATTATATATATTATATATATATATATATGTATATATATATATAAATAATATATTATATATATATATATATATATATATATATATATATATATATATAGAGAGAGAGAGAGAGAGAGAGAGAGAGAGAGAGAGAGGAGAGAGAGAGAGAGAGAGAGAGAGAGAGAGAGAGAGAGAGAGAGAGAGAGAGAGAGAGAGAGAGAGAGAGAGAGAGAGAGAGAGAGAGAGAGAGAGCTGATAATTTACTTTCCTAATTGGTATTTTAATGTGACATTACATTAAAACTATTTTTTTTCGGAGATTAGTATAATGCTATTACACAACAATTGATCACACCCATAAATCATATTATGTTTATATTTACCCTGTGTTCATAAATACGTTTAAAACAATATTTGTCCCAATTAGCCAATTACTTAGAAGTCTTCTTAGGATCCACTTGTCTGCCCCATGTCGGTTTTATCTTGAGAAATTGGGACAACTTGTTTTCTTCCTTGTCTGTTTTTTCTTCTTTTCTTTCTTTCTTTCTCTCTTCGTGTCATTAGGGAAGCAATAATCTCAGAAAAATAGTCTACTAAAGATTTTTTTTCTCCTTTTTTTTACGCACTTGGTATTTTTTTTGGTGCGAAATAAATGACAATGAAAAAATACTTACATATCTTCGGGGAAATAATGAAAACGTAAGAAGAAAATAATAGAAAAAGAAGACTGTGATAACAATTTTTCACGTTTGGTCACGATGGGAAAGAAACATTTTTAAAAACAACGAAAAATGTTGAATATTTATGAGTATTTCCTTACTTTGATTCAGCACAACATAGCCTCATGTTTCTTGCTCCTCAGTCGATGTTATTTAACGTCCCCACATATTTTCTGGGTGTGTACACGTGTGTCTATGCCTACGTGTTTGTATGTTAATTGTATACATATATAATCACATTCACATAAATAGACAGACAGACAAACATGCATGGAGAAATGCTTATTTGTTAGCTCTTTACCGATATATCTTCTCGTTTCTTTTCCAAAAAGAGAGATAGATAAAATAAATATGTATATCCTGTCCTTGGCCTTAGAGAGAGAGAGAGAGAGAGAGAGAGAGAGAGAGAGAGAGAGAGAGAGAGAGAGAGAGAGAGAGAGAGAGAGAGAGAGAGAGAGAGAGAGAGAGAGAGAGAGAGAGAGAGAGAGAGAGAGAGAGAGAGAGAGAAGAGAGAAAGAGAGAGAGAGAGAGAGAGAGAGAGATTGCATCTGTGTATGTATCTATAGGTGTCCTAATATAAGCTATATTCTTGTCTACTTGTTTATTTGTTCACGTATACCTGTTACCCCCCGCGTCCGTATGTGATTAATTGGCTTCATATCGAAGTATCGAACTATACGTCCCTGTAAGTAAGCTTGTTTGCATTTCCTCAAAGGAGAAAGATCTAATATATGCAAAATAACTCCACAGCCGTCCCATCCTCGGGCTTATCTCATACCTACTAATTACTAATACGTTGAAACCTAATTGCTTGTCTTGCACACTCGCGCGAAACAGCAGATCAGATTACACAACAAAAAAGAGTGTGGGAGGGGGAGAGGAGGGAGAGGGGGGGGGGTGAAATATATTCAGAGGTTGAGCGGGGTTGTGGAAATGTACTCAAAGGGGAGGTGCACATAACAAGGTCAGAGAGGGTTGTAGACACGAAGAAAGAGTTGTAGGTTGTAGGGTTTTGTCGCGTTTTCAATACGAGCTTTTGATTGCATGGTTTGGGATGCGTGGAAATGAAAGCATGATCCGCGTTGCATGATAGTCCCTGGTGATGCATGCTGTGTTGATATGACTTTGTGGATTTTACGTGAAATTTTTACTTTTAAAATATATCAGACTCTTGGTCAAATAATTTATCTGTTATTTCTGCATGAATGTAATATTTCTGTTTGAAGCTGTTGTTTTATCGTAAAGTATGATGATGTACTTAATAATCTGTATTGTACTGTAGTAATGTGCTAAAATAGTATTGTGTAATAGTGCATGAATTAGAGTATATAAATAGCATACATTTGTCAGTTGTTGCTGTCAATGGTAGATAGTGAGTATTGTGTAATAAATGTTATTTCTGTAAGAAAAGTTTCTGTAAGAACCATTTATGTCACCGATAAAAAAAAAATACATCAATCACTCTTTCTATGATGATAATCAATTTTAACGGAGATAATCAGTGTTAAATAAGTACAGTCTTAAAGGACTATACTGTCTCTCCTATACTGTTGCTTCATCAGTATCCTTGTCTGTATTAATATGAGTGTTACATTTTGTATTAGATTTTCTCTCTGATATCTGCAAACAAAATTTTTTGGGTCTCCTGCCCTTAGTTTTTTTCATTTTCTAAGAGAATCGAAAAGCAGAATTAATTTTGAATAACAAGAAAGCTAAAATGAAGTCCAAATAATGATGGAATTTCAACTGTGTCCGATTTCTATCACATGACTTTATTTTCATTTCCATTTTGCATCAGGCATTTCAATTTCCTCTCTCTTGCTTTTATTTTTGTTTGTCTGTTCTTGTTGAATTTGAACTAATTCTTGATGTTGTTCCTTCACATTTCTCTTTATTCGCTTGATTTGGTCAGACTCCATATATGGATTTAAGCTGAGAGTCAAATCTGAATTCATTTTTGAGTGTAGAAAATATTTTTTGTTTCTATTTTGTTGTTGTTGTCGTTATTGTTTTGAATCAATTATAATAATTTGAATTTTATGATTTAATTACAAATACTAAATATGTGTTTGCAGTCACCTGTAAAAATCAGCAAATTTTTAATCAAAATGGAAGCTTTTAACGAGGTTAATGAATAAATGAATTATTAAGTAAAGTAAACATACTGATAAAAAGGTAAGTGAAAATTATTGAAAATATAGAACGACTCTTTATATATGAAAAATGTCTAATCATGTTAATTTAATATACATACATATATATATATATATATATATATATATATAATATATATATATATATATATATATATATATATATATATATATATATAATATATATATATATATATATATATATATATATATATATATATATATATATATATATATATATATATATATATATATATATATATATATATATATATATATATATATATATATATATATATATATATATATATATATATATATATATATATATATATATATATATATATATATATATATATATATATATATATATATGTCTTTTAAAGGAAATCATATTTGGAATGTCTACTTTTGATATTACTACATTTGTATATATCATGTTTGAGCAACAGTTCATTAATGTCACACAGGTCAAAGTCGAATTTCTCACGCACGTAAATGTTAATGCATGTGTATATCTAAGTGTATTTATGGCAGCGATCTAACTTTAACTTTTTCCTCATTTTCCCTTCTTCTTCTCAACTTCTGGCTTTCTCTTCTTCTTCTTCTTTTTCTCTTTTCTCCCCACTTCTTTTGTTCTCCCTCATTTTATCTTCATCTTCTCATCCTTCTTCTTTCTCTTTTCTTCTTTTTTCCTCATGTACTCTTATTCACCCTCCTCTCCCTACGTCCCTTCATCTTCCCACTTCCTTTGTCTTCCCCTTCTCTCCTTCTCCTTCTCACAACTTTCCCTCCTTCAACCTTTCCCCTTTTCTCCTCTCCTCCTCACTCCCCCTTCTTCCCAACTTCCCCTTTCCCTCTTCTTCCCCTTCCTCCACCCTCTTTCCACCCCTCTCTCTCCCTTACAACCCATCTCTCCCCCACCCCTCTCTCCCCCTTCCCCTTATTCTTCCCCCATTCCTATCTCCTCTCCTCTTCCCCTCCCTCTCCTCTTCACCCTTTTCCTCCCTCTCCTCCTTCTCCCTATTTCTTTTCCCCCATCCCTCTCTCCTCTCCTCTTCACCCCTTCCAACCCTCTCTCCCTTTCCCCCTCTCCCCCTTCCCCCTATCCCCCCATCCCTCTCTCCTCCCTTATTCCCTCACCCTCTCCTCTCCACCCCCTTCCTCTCCTCCTTCTCCCTATCTTTCCCCCACCCCTCTGTCCTCTCCTCTTCACTCCCTTCCATCCCTCTCTCTCCCTTCCCTCCTCTCCCCCCTTCCCCCTATCCTCCCCCATCCTTCTATCCTTTCCTCTTCCCCCCCCCTCTCCACCCTCTTCCCTTCTTCCTTCTCGCTCCTCCTTCTCCTCTTCACCACCTTCCCCTATTCCTCCCTCCTTCCCATCCCTCTCTCTTCTCTTCTTCCCCCACCCTCTCCTCTTCATACCCCCTTCCCCCTTCTCTCCCTTCCCCCTATTCTTCCCCCATCCCTCTCTCCTCTTCCCTCACGTTCACTCTTCACCCCCTTCCCCTCATCCTTCTCCCCCCTCTTTCCACCCCCCTCTCCTCCCCTTTCCCCCTATTCTTCCCCTTCCACCCTCTCTCCCCTTCCCCTCTCTCCCCCTTCCCCCCTCTTTCTCCCTTCCCTCCTCTCCTCCTCCCCCCCTCACCCTTCTCCTCCTCACCCCCCCTTCCCCTCCTGCAGGAAATCGCCGCCCAAGAGCTCGAGACCCACCGGAAGCAACGCGACCAGCTGGCGGCGGAGGTGGCGGAGCTGGAGGAGCGAGCCAGCACCCTGCAGGGCATGTACAAGACCCACGACGAACTGCTGAGTACGTACTAAGGCGGTTGCGTAGGGTATAAGGGGGTCTCGGAGGGTGTATTGCGTGGGTGTGTTGTAAGGTGTTGGTGATATTTTAGTGATTTATGGGATTTTGGGGATTTATGGGAGTTTTTTTTTTTTTTTTTTTTTTTTTTTTTTTAGATTTTGTGTATATTTCATGTTTCGTGTTTTTGTGGGATTTGTGGATCTCGTTCTACATTTCATGGCGTTTTGTCGATTTCGTAGATTTCATACTTTTCGTAGAATTTCTGAAATTGTGTATGTTAAGTAGACTTCGAGACTGGAGTATTAATATCACATAATAACTACAATCTTGTCAGATATAATTAATAACGATATCAAAACAATAACGATGTCAAAACAATAACGATATCAAAATGCGACACTTGTAAAGGTAGAGAAATGAATAGACAGAGAAATGTCAGGTACAAAAAAATAACGAGTGCGGATCTTAAAAGAAAGAAGTCTGACATCAGTTCTCATTTATCTCATTTTATCTTTTATGCATATGATTAAATTGTCAAAAGATAAGATAAAACACTAAATGTTCATTTTATTTCATCCAGTTTGTATAGTTCTGCAAAGTTAACCTTACGCAATCTTCCAGTTTTGTATCCAATATTGTTTAGAATTGTCACTTCTATTCATTGATTTTAACCTATAAAATGTTATAATTCCTAACGTTATATTCTAGTCAATGATTAAGAATGAAAATTAATTAAGTTGTCTGCTAATTAACAAGGATCCTACCCTAGTGTGATGTTACATTTGTAGAAATGATAATTAAGTTTCGTATTTACTCACCCTGTTGAGACTCCTTTGATAAGTTAAAAAAAGAAAGGTTTGTACATATCAATTTGATTTTATATCCTTCTTAAGACGCTTGCTAAGGTGATCATCTGGTATAAATAACTTTTTCGTGTTCATGTAATTTCCTTTATAATTGTACAATTGCATTTTGTACAGCTGCATAGTCTCTATTGAATTGGTTTATACGAAACATTTTTAGTTTAGTTTAAGCTATCTGTACATGCGTGTGCAAGCTGGTTACATAGCATTACAGAATAGTTATATAGGCTATAGCGCTATTATAATTTGTACTATATTAGTTAAAGGAAAATAACAATTATAATTTTTATATTTACTTATCCACCAGGCCGGCGTAAAGCTTGGGAGTAGAAAGGCATTGTTACACTTATGTGGTCATTATAGATATGAATTAGTTAAACGTGGGTTGCCAAGTCCGTAGAGTTTCCCCCACTTCATCGTTCTTTAGGTATTGTTTAGGAGACGGATAAGTACAATAGAATTTAAAGGGAGGAGAAATCCTTTAGCTTAATCATAATTGTTGTTCGGAATATAGAATAAGGTTTCTGCTGCTATCATTCATAGTGTTGTGATATTTTTTTTATAGAATTTGTTGTAATTCAAAATTTGTATTGGGCCGCGAGGTCGTAGATTAGTGACACATTGCATGTATGATATTGCTTGGATAGAATGATAGAAAAGTAAGACAATACTTATTTGAATGGCTATAACGATAATGATTATGATAAGGATTCTGAGAACAAATGCCATTTGATTATTATAGTAATAACACCTTTATAAAAAACGGATTACACTTTTTCCCTCTTTCCTCTTCTCTTCTCTCTCTCTCATCTCCACTCTCATTCTTCCTCCAATCTCCCATCCTCTCCTCCTCTCTCCTCCCCTCCTCCTCTCCTCCATCCCCTCCTCTTCTCTCCCCCTCCTCCCTCTCCCCCCTCTCCCCCTCTCCAATCTCCTACCCCTCCTCCTCCTCTATCCCCCCCTCTCTCCCTCCTCCCTCCTCCCCCTCTCCTCCCCTCTCCCCTCCAACAGGTCGTATCTTCGGGGGTGAATATGGCTCTGTCATGGAGAACCAACTCGAGGCCGAGCTCGACGCACTCGAGGCCCACCGCGCCCGGATCATGGAGGCCAACTTCAAGTGGCGTCAGGCGCAGATGATGCCTCGTGAGTGACGCGTGCAAGCAGCTGGCGGTCCGCGGTGCAGAGTGGCAGGACCTTCCCACTATACCCACTACATGTG
>NW_020870555.1:497031-502031 GCF_003789085.1 Penaeus vannamei | reverse complement strand
CCCCTCTCAACTCCCCTTCAACTCTCCCTCCACCCTTCTCTTTCTACCCCCTACCCTCTCCCCCTCATCCACCCCCCTTCTTCTATTCCTACCTCCTTCCCCCCGTTAACCCCGTCCTCCCTCAACTCCCAATCAACTCTCCTCGCCCCCCCCCTAATTCGTCTATCCCAACCTCGCCCCCTCAATCAACCCTCCCCCCTCCTCTCTCCATTCTACTTCTCTACCTCCTCTCCCCCACCCTCGTATTCCCCCAACCCCCCTCTCCTCAACTCCCCTTAAACTCCCCCTCCCCCCTTCTATCCCTCCCCAACCCCCCTTCTCCTCAAACTCCCCTTTAAACTCCTTCCCCCCCCTTTCTATCCTCCCCAACCCCTCCTCCCCTTTCATCCCCCTCCAACCCCCCCTCTCCACCATACATCCCCCTCCCCCCACGTCAACCCTTCCCTCCCTTTCCCCCCCCTCCCCTCAACCCTTCAACCCTCTCCCCCCCTCCCCCCTCCCCTCCAAACCCTCTATCCCTCCCCCCTAACCCTTCAACCTTCCCCCCCCCTCCTCCTCAACCCTTCCACCCTTCTCCCCTCCCCCTCAACCCTTCCAACTCTCCCCCCCTCCCCTCAACCCTCTCCAACCCTCTCCCCCCTCCTCAAACCCTTCCAACCCTCCCCTCAACCCTTCAAAACCCTTCCAACCCTCTCCCCCCTCCCCCTCAACTACTGCAACAACTACCAACATCTCTAGTTAAATTATCTTTGATCTCTGTTGCGTGCGGTTAACGAAGCGAGAATGAGGCCAAGTGTAGAGATAATGATGATAATAATCGTAGTAGTAGTAATGATGAGACATGATGATGTTGATAATGATGATGATCTCTCCTCCTCTTTCTTTCTTTCTCTTATTCTACTCTTCCTTTTTCTATTTTCCTTTCGTTTTTTTCTTCTTCTTCCACACTCTCTCCTCTTATTCTATTCTTTTCATTCTTTTCTTCGTCTTTCCTCTTACTCTCTTCCTCTCCTCTCCCTCCTTTCCTCTCATCTTCTCCCTCCTCTCTTCTTCTCCCTCCTCTCTTCTTCCTCTCTCTCTTCTTTCGTCTTCCATTATGTCTCTCCTTCCTCACCCTCCTTTCCTCTCCTTCTTCCTCTCTTCCTCCTCCTTCTCTCCTCTTCCTCCCTTTTTTCCTCTTCCTTCTCCCTCCTTCCCCCCCTCTTCTCTTCTCCTCCCTTTCCTTTCTTTACCTTTCTTCTTTCCCTCTCTCCTCCTTCCCTTTATTTCCCCCTTCTTCTCCTCTCCTCCCTTCTTCTTCCTTCCTCCTTTCCCTGCTCTTCTCCTTCCTCCTTCCTTTTCCTCTTTTCCTCCCTTTTCTCCTCCCTCCTCATCTTATTTCCACCCTTTCCTCCTTTTCTTGTTCTTCTCCTTCCTCCCTTCTCCTTCTCACTCCCTCCCTTTCCCCCTTCCTTCTTCCTTCCTTTCCTCCTTCCTCCCTTCCCCCCTTTCTTCCTCTCTCCCTTTCCCCCCACCCTCTCCTCCTTCTTCCCTTTCCTCCCTTCCTCCTCACTCCCTGTCCCCCTTCCTCCTTCCTCCTTTTCCCCTTTCCTCCTTTCCTCCTTCCTCCCCTTTCCCCTTCCTCCTTTCCTCCTCCCTCATTCCTCCCTTTCCTCCTCCCTGCCTTTCCACCTTTCCCCCCTCCCTCCCTTTCCCCCCTTCCCTCCTCCACCCTTCCCTCCTCCCTCCTCCCTCCTTTCCCTCTTTTCTCCTCCCTTCCTCCCTCTTCCCTCTTCCTCCTCCCTTTCCCTCTCCCCTTCCCCTTCCCTCCCTTCCCCTTCCCTCCTTTCCTCTCTTCCTCCCCCTTCCCTCCTCCCTCCTTCCCTCCTTTCCTCCCACATCTCTCCCCATTCCCACATCCCTTCCCAGACTCCATTGTCACAGAAACACAACAGAAGCCCCACTGTGTCCTCCCGCGTGGCTTCCCTCGACCAAGCAGGGCGGGAAGCATGGGCAGAGGGCCGAGGGATTAATCTATGTTTAATGGTGTTGTATGTTCCTCATTTCGCGTGTGGTGTGTGTTGTAGGGCTTGTGTGTGTGTGTGCTTGTCTTGTGTGGTTTTGTGTGTGTGTGTGTGTATGTTATATGGTGTTGTATGTGTCCTCTGTATTGTTATGTTATGTGGTGTTGTATTATGTTGTATGTTATGTGGTGTTGTATGTGTCCTTTGCTTATGTTGTATGTTATGTGGTGTTGTATGTGTCCTTCTTTGCTTATATTGTATGTTATGTGGTATTGTATGTGTCCTTCTTGGCTTATGTTGTATGTTATGTGGTGTTGTATGTTCGTCCTTTCCTTATGTTGTATATTACATGGCGATGTAAGCATAATTTTGTATGGTAGTAGAGGTTTATATTGTATGGTTGTAGTATTGATTCATGCCGTTGCCTAAACTCTGTGTTGTAGAATCTACGCGTTGTATAATCATAGATATATGTTTCCTACAGCGGGTGTGATTGCAGGAATTTCACATAGGTTTTCCTCTCTTTTTTCGTCTTTTTTCGTCTTATTTTTAGTCAGATGTTATCTTATTAACTCCCAAACTTTCCTTTAAAGTTGTACAATGAATGTCCAAGTCGCCCATTGAGCAGCATTACAAAACAGCCGAGTACTAGCTATTAATATTTACGTTTGTGTACAGTAGAATGTACAATATAAGCCCCTTCTGCTACTTCTTTTACCCCCAAAACTGTACTTAAACTGAAGAAGGAATATCAATTTGTGACATTGCAATGCAACGTTATTCCTTAATGGTATACGAAGGAAATAATCCGATTAAATTATCATAATGGTCTAGATTTATTTATAGTACGTTCATATCACTAACACATTTCAGTGCAAGAAATTTGTAAGTTTGATTTAATATTTCCTATAGATTATCATTCTCCTTTCATTTGCCTCTCTCTTATTCGTTCTCCTTTCTCTCCTCTTCGCGATCTCTCTCTTCCTCGCTTTCTTTCCTTTTCTCCTTCTTCTCTTCTCATCCATCTTTATTCCTCTCCTCTCCTCTTCCTCTCTTCTCTTCCCTCCTTCTCCATTTCTCCTCCTTTCATTAATCTAATCCCATTGCTTCCTCTTCCCTTTTCTTTCTCTCATTAGATTACACATAATAACTCTATCATTCATTAACACCTTTAAAAAAAACTAAAATTAAGTATCATTAAACTCATAATCATTTTATCGCAAGAAGTATTTTCGTCTCAGCGTTATATTCGGCCAAGAAAACGAGACGGGCGTGGGTGGGAAGCCAAGCGCGGCGGGGCTGGATATAATCCTACGCTTTCACGTGTCCCCCCAATCTACAACGAGGCGGCGCTTGCATACAGAACGTGGCACTTCTTGCTTCTTGTTGGGGGCGGGGGGGGGGTGGAGGGATGGAGGGTGGAGGGGGGTGAGTGGGGGAGAGAAGTCGCTCTCTCTCTTTCTCTTTCTCTCTCTTCTTTTTCTCTTTCTCTCTTTTCTTTCTTTTTCCTTTCTCTTCTCTCTTTCCCTTCCCTTTTTCTCTTCTTCTTTCTCTTCTCTTTCTCTTCTCTTCTCTCCTCTCTCTCACTCACCCACACACCCTCGTTGGAGAAAGCAACAAAAAGACCAAAACTTACCGTCTTAATCACTATGCTCGAAGCAAACAGGAGATATGAGACGTAATATAACCTAAGACGTTTTCCGAGATGTTTACGAACTCCTTGGCCGCTGGTTGGTGTCTCTCGCTTAATGTGAATGACTGAAGAGAGGAGAAAAATGAAGGTGAAGGAGAGAGAATGAAATGTGAAGAGAGGGATGGATGGAGGGTGAAGAGAGGAGAGAATGAAGTGTGAAGAGAGGGGTGGATGGAGTGGGATGGAGGGTGAAGAAAGAGGTGGATAGAGGTGAAGAAAGAGAGAATGAAGTGTGAAGAAAGAGGTGAAGGAAGTGTAAAGAAATAAATGTATATACAGTGCTTGTCTATTGAGTATCTATTGCCTGAGTGCTATGCATCTATTAGTAGAGGTAAAAATAGAAATAGTGTAATTAGATATGCAAGTTCCTCGTGATATGTAAGTACTGTATAAGTAAGGGTTAAGGATGAGGAGGAAGCGGAGCAATACTCTGAGGAATAATTAGAGCATTAATTAGGGTCATTAATGAGGTAAATGGGTCGGTAATAGTGTTATATGGCTTCGAGTATCATGGGTGATTTACCCTTTTATAGGCAAATGGGATCAAATGATGAAAGCAATATGTTAAACAGACTAAAATTCGGTGTATATAAGAAGGCGAAATATGGTGTTTAAGAATATATAAATTTCGTTAGTATTTTTAGTTTGTTTGAGTGGAATGTTCGGTATGATAACTAATGTTCATGTCCATTCACAAAAGAAACGAGATTTTTTGCCGAAGAAAGTTTCACAGAGATGTCTATGAACTGCGCTTTCCAGTCACTTGATTTAAGTATATTGTGATTTCGCCGACTAGTTAGTCATTCCTGTAAGTAAGCGCTATTACTAGAGGGGAAAAAATAGACAAAAAAGAAGTTATTAGGTAAAAAAAAAAAATAAAACTAGGTCTGAATTCGCAATAGTAGGTGAAGAATAACCTTTCAGACTTTCATGACAAATTATTTCCCAGACTAGTTATTTATTCCTGTAAGTAAGCGCTATTACTAGAGGGGAAAAAATAGACAAAAAAGAAGTTATTAGGTAAAAAAGAAAAAAACTAGGTCTGAATTCGCAATAGTAAGTGAAGAATACCCTTTCAGATTTATCAAAATTATAATTCATGTCAAATGATTTCTCAGACTAGTTATTAATTCCTGTAAATAAGCGATATTATTAGAGGGAAAAAATAGACAAAATATATTCATTAGGAGAGAACACTAAGTCTGAGCTAGCAATAGTATAAGTGAAGATTTCCCACACCCTTTCAGACTTATCAAAATTATAATCCGTGTCAAAATTAACGATTGAATTAAATGAAATGATAA
>NW_020870555.1:489531-492031 GCF_003789085.1 Penaeus vannamei | reverse complement strand
TGTTTATTGTGTCTAGTCTATCTATCCATATATCTATATATCTATCTATCTCTGTATCTATCTGTCTGTCTTGCCACCCCCCCTCTCTCTCTCTCTCTCTCTCTCTCTCTCTCTCTTCTCTCTCTCTCTCTCTCTCCTCTTCTCTCTCTCTCTCTCTCTCTCTCTCTCTGTCTCTCTCTCTCTCTCTCTCTCTCTCTCTCTCTCTTCTCTCTCTCTCTCTCTCTCCTCTCTCTCTCTCTCTCTCTCTCTCTCTCTCTCTCTCTCTCTCTCTCTCTCTCTCTCTCTCTCTCTCTCTCTCTCTCTTTCTCTTTCTTTCACTCTCTCTCTCTCTCCTCTCTCTCTCTCTCTCTCCTCTCTCTCTCTCTTCCTCTCACTCTCTCAAGTTTCCATATCCTTCCTTCGTCTCCTTCATATTTCCAAAGCTACGCCCACAATTCTTCATTTTTTCTTTCTGCTTCCTTCATTCTACCCACGTTCCAACCGCGACTTGGTTTCAGATGAAGACGAAGTGCATTCCGTGAAATATGTCGGCATTGTTTTGTTTTACACGAGTCTCCCCTCGACACAAGCTCGGTTTTCTCATAAATCATATTATTCTCGTTTTCTTTCTTTCTTCTTTTCTGTCCCATCAGTTTCTCTCTTTTTTCTAGTTTTCTGTTTTGTTGTTGTTGTTGCTAGCGTTGTTGGTGGTGTTTTATTGTGATTTATCTTGTATTTATCTCTTCTTTTCCGTTTATTTTTAATAGCTTCATCGATCTCAGGTTTTCGTTAACTCATTACTTTTTCCATTTATCTTCCTGACACTTTCCTTTTTTTCCCATTTTCTCATTATGTGTTGAATCCCTCTTCTTTTTTACTCTCTTTTTTTTTCTCTCTTTTTTGTTGTCCTTCGTTTTGGACTCCCAATTTCTTTTCTCTTTCTCTCTCTCTCTCTCTCTCTCTCTCTCTCTCTCTCTCTCTCTCTCCCTCTCTCTCTCTCTCTCTCTCTCTCTCTCTCTCTCTCTCTCTCTCTCTCTCTCTCTCTCCTTTCTCTTTCTCTTTCTCTTTCTCTTCTCTTTCTCTCTCTCTCTCTCTCTATCTATCTATCTATCTATCTATCTATCTATCTATCTACTATCTCTATCGCTCTTCCTTCCACCTACCTCTATATTTCCCTTCTCTTTCCCTTCCTTCCTCTTTCGTCCCTTCCCCTCCCTTCCCTCCACTCATTCCATCCCCCCTTTCCACCCCCCCTCCCTCCACCCTTCCCCTCACCCATTCCATACCCCCTTCCACCCCCCCTCCCTCCCCACCCTTCCCCCTCCACCCATTCCATTACCCCCTTCCACCCCCTCCCTTCCACCCTTCCACCTCCACCCATCCATACCCCCCCCTACCCCCTTCCACCCCCCTCCCTTCCACCCATCCACCTCAACCTCACCCCCTCCCTCCTCCCTCCCTCCACCTCAACCTCACCCCTCCCTCCTTCCCTCCCTCCACCTCAACCTCACCCCCTCCCTCCTTCCCTCCCTTCCACCCATCCACCTCAACCTCACCCCTCCCCCCCCCTTCCACCCCCCTCCCTTCCACCCATCCACCTCGCCTCACCCCCTCCCTCCTTCCCCCTCCACCTCAACCTCACCCTTCCACCCCCCTCCCTCACCCATCCACCTCAACCTCACCCCCTCCCTCCTTCCCCTCCCCCCCCACCCCCTTCCACCCCCCTCCTTCCACCCATCCACCTCAGCCTCACCCCCTCCCTCCTTCCCTCCCCTCAGAGACCTCGAGATCCGCTACAGCGTCGCCGCCGAGACGAGGAACAACCTGGTGGCGGCGAGTCAGAACATCAACGGGGCTCAGCGGTACCTCGATAACGTGAACTTTCCTTACTGCGCGCCCGAAGAGTGGATACGCTTAATAAAGTAAGTGCGGAGGGGGGGAGAGGGGAGGGGGGGGGAAGAGGGAGGGGTAATGGAGGAGGAAAGGGATGGGTTGGGGTTGGAGGGATGGGAGGGGGAGGGAAGAAGAGGGGGGGGTGGGAGGGTTGGAAAGGGGGAAGGAAGAAGGATGAGATGGGTGGAGGAAGGAGGAGAGAGAGGGAGGAAGGAGGAAAAGAAAAGAGAGGGATTGGGGAAAGGAAGGGAATGGAGGGAGAGAGGGAAGA
This sequence comes from Penaeus vannamei, assembly GCF_003789085.1. NCBI lineage: Eukaryota > Metazoa > Arthropoda > Malacostraca > Decapoda > Penaeidae > Penaeus > Penaeus vannamei. Next base: position 489,888 of record NW_020870555.1, on the reverse strand, counting down.
GAGGGAAAGAAGTTAAGGAGGGAGGAGGGAAAGAGATGGGGGGTGGGAGAGGGAATATGGTAGGAAAGGAGGTGGAGGTAGGAGGAGGAGGTAAAGAGATGAGGAGAGGGAGGAGGGAAGAGGCAGGGAAGATATGAGGGAGGAAAGGGAAAGGGAAATGGAGGAAGGGTGAAAGAATGGGGTTAGGTAGAAAGTGGAAGGAGAGACGAAGGGAGGGGGAGAATAATAGAGGGTAGGAAGGGGACAGAGAGGGAAGAAGAGAGAATGGGAGATTGGGGGGGTAGGTAGAGAGAGGGGGTATATGGGAGAAAAGTGAATGTAAAAGGTAAATGGAGGGAGAAAAAGGAAGAGAGAGAG
>NW_020870555.1:472031-477031 GCF_003789085.1 Penaeus vannamei | reverse complement strand
CTCTCTCTCTCTCTCTCTCTCTCTTCTCTCTCTCTCTCTCTCTCTCTCTCTCTCTCTCTCTCTCTCTCTGTCTGTCAGTCTGCTAGTGAAACAGCGAGTCATGACGGCTATAGACATACCCGGCGTGAACCCAAGATATCTCAACCAATCAGCATTGAAGTTATGGTCAATGTTTTTTGTCGAATAATTGTAAAGTAGAGATAGATAAACAGGATAACACTAAATTCAGTAGTTATATAGTAGAACATTTATTCTAATTGAATCTAACAAAACAATTTAATCCATTTGATGACATTCATTGAACTGAATGTTTTATTGCGCAGTTTGGTCGCAGTAAAAAGAATTGGTGTGTTTATCTTCAGTGTAAAATAGGTTGTTTTGTTTTACGTGTATATTTGGTGCAACATGTACGTAAATGTTGCAAGGGAATGCATTTCATTGATTTACTTGAATAGATATTGCAGAAGGATGAATAGACGGATAGGTAGATAGATAGATAGGACAGGTGAACAGAGAGACAGACAGAAGGATGAATGCGGGAATATAGGTAAATAGATATATCGATAGATCAAAGGAACAGAGATAAATCGATAAATTTAGTAATAGATGAATAGACATATAGACAAGTAGGTATCTATATACACACAAAAAATAATATATATAGACACATAATACAATGAAAAAGATAAAAAAAAAAAACATTTGATAACCATTCAGAAATATCCTAATACAAAAGAAAATCTAAAGAAAAATGTGCATAATGTTCCGCGGAAATTGCGAAGTCATTCTCGTGTTCAAAGGGTTAATATATCCATCAGCTGATCTTTGCATCCTAGGCTTAGGTTCTCGGCGATTTTTTTTCTTTATTTGTTTCGTTTCTTCTCTTCTGCGTTATCCTCTTTTCTTCTTTTCTTATTATTATTGTCATTTTTATCGTTATTATTATATCATTGTTATTATTTTCATTATTATTATTACCGTTATTATTATCATTACCATTATTATTATTATTATTATTGTTATTATTATATTATTATCATTATCATTATCATTATCATTATCATTATCATTATCATATCATTATCATTATCATCATATCATTATCATTATCATTATCATTATCATTATCATTATCATTATCATCATCATCATCATCATCATCATCATCATCATTATTATGATTATCAGTATTAGTATTATTATCATTATGCATTATTGTTATTATTTTTATCATGCATTATTATTGTTATATATTTTTATCATGCATTACTATTGTTATTATTTCATTAATATTTTTTTATCATTACATTACCCTCCTATCCCTCCCTCCCCCACCCTACTCCGCCCCTCCCCTCCCCCTCTTCCATCCCTCGTCCCCCTTCCCCAACCCCTCCCTCTACCCCTTTCCTCCACTCCCCCTCCCCTCCCTCCCTTCCCCTCCCCCTCCCCTCCCCTCCTAATTCCCTCCCCCTCCCCCTTCCATCCCTCCTCCCCTCCACGCCCTTCTCAACATCCCCGCTCCCTCCTGCAGGTGCGACAGCTGTGGGGAACGGACATCGAGCTGGACGGCACCCTCCGCGGCGCAGAGCTGGACTTGGAGCAGCTGTCGAAGGCCAACTTGACGGACGGCCAAGTGGTCAAGCTGGAAGGAACGAGGTGGGTAACCGTTTTTTTTTTTGTTTTTTTTTTTTTTTTGTGTGTGTGTGTGTCTAGCTAGCTGACGCTTCTATCTCTTGTTTGTATTTGTCTTAGTTCTCTCTCTTTCTTCTCTTTCTCTCTTTCTCCCATCTATCTATTATCTATCCTATCCTCTCTCTCTCTTCTTTTCTCTCTCTCTCTCTTCTCTCTCTCTCTCTCTCTCTCTTCTCTCTTCTCTTCTCTCTCTCTCTCTCTCTCTCTCTCTCTCTCTCTCTCTTCTCTCTCTCCCTCTCTCCCTCTCTCCTCTCTCCTCTCTCTCTCTCTCTCTCTCTCTCTCTCTCCTCTCTCTCTCTCTCTCTCTCTGCTCTCCTCTCTTCTCTCTCTCTCTCTCCCTCTCTCTCTCTCTCTCTCTCTCTCTCTCTCTCTCTCTCTCTCTCTCTCTCTCTCTCTCTCTCTCTCTCTCTCTCTCTCTCTCTCTCTCTCTCACTCTCTCTCTCTCTCTCTCTCCCTCCTCTCTCTCTCTTTGGTGTGGGTTAGGTTGTATACATATATATTTACATACAAATGCGTATATATATATAATATATATATATATATATATATATATATATATATATATATATATATATATATATATAGTATGTATATATATATACATATATATATAATATATATATAATACATATATATGTCATTATATCATTATTATTATATTATTATTATTATTATATCATTATCATTATCATTAGATAAAAAGAGTCTCACTGTCCTTTCTCAGCTTGAGGGCGAGCGCGCGAGCACTCCGCCGCCTCTCAGTGACGACGAGTTGGCGCCGCTTCCGTCCAACTCCGTCATCTTCGGCAATATGTATGACCACTACCAGAGTAAGTGTTTTTTTTTTCTTTTTTTTGTAAGTGTTAGTGTGTGTGTGTGGGGGGGTATTAGTCTGTGCGTGTTTGTGTGTGTTTGTTTGTTTGTGTTGTGTTGTGTGTTTGTGTGTGTGTGTGTGTGTGTGTGTGTGTGTGTGTGTGTGTGTGTGTGTGTGTGTGTGTGTGTGTGCGTGTGTGTTGTGTGTGCGTGTTTGTGTGTGTGTGTTTGTGTGTGTATGTGTTTTGTATGCTTGCATGTTTATGCCTGTGTGTGTTTGTGTGTGTGTGAACAACAATTCGTATTAACATAGGTTATATAACAAAGATCACAGAATGAACGCCACCAGCAACAGACAAATCACCACAACACCACCACATCACAACCACCATCACAGCATCACCACCACAATACCAACAGATACCACACCACCACCACCACCACAATATCACCATAACACCACACCCATTCTGAACACCACCACATCACAACACTACCACCCTTCTCACACCACCACAATCACAACACTACCACCCATTTCTCAACACCACACATCACAAACCACCACCATTTCTCAACACCACCACATCACAACACCTCACAAATAACCACAACACCACCACCACCACATCACCCCCACACACCAACACCACAATATCACTCCAACACCACCACCACCACCCATTACTCACCCCTCCCCCACTGCCCTCCCCCCCCCACAGGCCAGCTGGACGACCTCGCCAAGCAGCACCAGCAGGAGATGGAGACCTTCATCCGAGAGCAGGAAATGAACACGAAACGAATCAGTGAAAACCTTCAGGATAAGCTAATGGCGAGGAGGCAGCGGCGGGCGAGGATGAGGATTGAGGAGAAGCAGAGGACAGCGCTCACTCAGTGAAGGAGGAGGAGGAGGAGGAGGAGGGTGGAGGAGGTGGAGGAGGTGGAAGGTAAGGAGGATTAGAGAGGAGGGAGGAGGGTGGAAGGGTAAGGAAGAGGAGGAGGAGGAGGAGGAGGAGGGTGGTGGTAAGGAGGACGAGAGAGGTGGAGGAGGAGGGGGAGGTGGAAGGAGGATGGAGGAGGGTGGAGGAGGGGAGGAGGGGGAAGGTGGGGTTGGAGGAGGGGAAGGAGGGGAAGGAGGAGGAGAGGAGGGGGAGAAGGAGGGTGGAAGGTAAGAAGAGGAGGTGGAGGAGGGTGGAGTAGAAGGGCGAGAATGGAGAGAGAGGGAAGGAAGGCGAGAGTAGAGGAAGAGGAGGAGGAGGAGGGTGGAAGGTAAGGAGGAGAGAATAGGGAGAGGAGGAGGAGGGAAGGAAGGGAAGTAGGAGGAAGAGGAGGAGGAGGAATAGGAGAAGGAGGAAGGAGGGCGAGAGTAGGAGGGAGGAGGAGGTTAGTGCTAAAGTGCTGTTTTTTTCTTCTTTTTTATCTTTCTTTCTTTTATCTTTTTCTGTTTTCCTTCTTTTCCGTCTGTTTTCTCGTTCTTTAGGTTTCTTTCACATTCTCTCTCTCTCTCTCTCTCTCTCTCTCTCTCTCTCTCTCTCTCTCTCTCTCTCTCTCTCTCTCTCCTCTCTCTCTCTCTCTCTCTCTCTCTCTCTCTCTCTCTCTCTTCTCTCTCTCTCTCTCTCTCTGTCTCTATCTATCTATCTCTCTCTCTCTTTCTCTCTCTCTCTCTCCATCTATCTATTTATCCATCTATATATCTATCTCTCGTAATATATTGATGATAGCGATAATAATGAATGATGTAATATGATAAGGATAATATATGAGAATGTCGATGATGGTGGTGACGATAAGATTAACAATGATGACTGTAATAGTAACACTAATATTGATAATGGGGATTATATTAATGATGATGATAATAAGTGAATATTAATAGTAGCATTGATGATAATGATCATGCTAATAATCATAATGATGATAAAAATAACAATAATAAGAATTATTGATTATTTTATTATTATTATTATTATTATCATTGTTGTTGTTGTTATTATTATTTTTTGTTGTTGGTGTTGTCCTTATTATTAGTGTTACTATTAGTGTTATCATACCATTATGATCATCACTATCATTATCATTACTATTATTATCATCATAACAAATAACAAATATCATTCTTCATTGCAGGAATTGCCACAAGGAACAAGTATAACAGAGGCTGAAGATACTAGAACAGCAACCACAGCTAATGATGATAATGTTAAGACGATGATAATGATGATGAGAACAACAGTGATGATGATAATTACGGTAACAGCAGCTCTTACTACTATTACCATTACTTTTACTATTCCTAGAACTACTACTACTGCTGCTGTTACTAATATTTATGATGGTGATAATAAAATGCTATTGATAATAGTAATAAAGATGATAATGACAATGATTATGATAGTGATAAGTAATGAAAATGTTAATGATAAAAGTGATGATAATAACCATAATAACGATAATAACAAAAATAATAGTAACATAATATAATAAATAAAAATAAT
>NW_020870555.1:458336-461313 GCF_003789085.1 Penaeus vannamei | reverse complement strand
AGAGAGAAGAGGAGAGAGAGAGAGAGAGAAGAGAGAGAGAGAAGAGAGGAGAGAGAGAGACAGATGACAGAGACAGAGACCAGAGGACAGAGAGAGAGAGAGAGAGACAGAGAGAGAGAGAGAGAGAGAGAGAGAGGGAGAAGAGAGAAGAGAGAGGAGAGCAGAGAGAAGAGAAGAGAGTAGAGAGAGAGAGAGACGAGAGGAGAGAGACAGAGAGAGAGAGAGAGACAGAGAGAGAGAGAGAGAGACAGAGACAGAGAGAGAGAGACAGAGAGACAGAGACAGAGAGAGAAATGAGTGTGAAATGAGACACACACAAACAAAACACACTACACACACACAAATTTGGATTTTTTCTCTTTTTATGATGAAGGTGCCTTACAATTTGATAAGTAAGCATCCATGCCAATACTAGTTTCCTTTAATCTATAAAAAATTATATACATACCCCCCTCTCTCCCTTCTGTCTGTCTCTCCTTCTCTCTTTCAGTGCATATTTGTGTGTGCGAGTGTGAGCGCATGTGTGTGTGTGTGTTTCCACGTACTGTGTGCTGCATGTACTGTGCTGTATGCTGTATGTCATGTGTGATGTATATTGTATGTTCTGTGTTGCAAGCTGTATATGGTGCAAATTACATGCTGTATGTAGTAAGTACTGTTACTTGTATGCAATGTGTATTGCATGTATTACGTTGTATGTGTTGTACATTGTTTTATGGTATATGTGTTGTGTACTGTATGTGGTATACCTTGTATGCTTTTATGCCGTATGTCTTGTGTGCTGTATCAGTTGTGTGTACACAGGAGTATGTGTGCACACATACTTGCACCCCAATCAATGTTCAGCAGTGCCAACAATAGAGGATTTGGCCAGCATATATGTTCAAGAGTCGTGAATTTGATATATGTGCAGCACTGTTTTGGCAAGAAGAAAGATATCAAAAAAAGTAATAATTCTAGTTTTGCTCTTTCTTACTTTATGATAAAGGATAGCCCAAGTCAGCCCAGGACAGTGTACTGTCTGATGTATAGTGACATTCCAAAAGCAAAAATGCCAATTTTCTTTCTAATCACGTAGCCATCACTGAAAAAAATACTTTCATCATGTCTTGCTTTCCTTCTAACATTCAATATGAACTGTAGCCGAAGTTTTTATCAAAAACGGTTTCTCTGACAAGTTTCCCGAAAGCAATGGAGAAAGACCCCTCAGAGTCATTTCAGAACTTACTGCTAGCTGCTGTTCTATTCGCCGTTGACGGTGTGATGTTAGAAGCCCTGCCTGTGAGGTTTAGTGTTGACGCCCCTATCTTAGAACGAGCCAGGTTTGTCTTGGACCCGTTACGTTCCCTGAGACCACTCACGGGTAAGCTCGCCATTGACACAGACCTGTTAAAGCAATGCAAGCAACATGAATATTTAGATGGCGGGAATGCAAGACAAGTAAATGACTTTCCGAGATTACACCTCCATCAGAATTACATGAAGATGTAATGCAGAAACAAAACCTGTCACAATGAACTGTTCATCTTTCATATGAGATCTGATAAGACATTGTTCAAACTTTTCTAAATCTGAAGCCTAATAAAGATACAGGTAAATATAAAATAGATTTTTTTGTCTAATTGGACCTAAAGCCCTGCCTGTAGTTACACATGAATGAGAGTTGGCATACCTTCTCAACTTCCCTGCAGGAGCTGAAGGCTGACGGGACAGGCCACGACGTGCGGGAGGGGGCATGTCGGGAACTGAATCTTCTGAATCTATAAAATGCAAAAATATAACCAAATAGTAATAATAATCTACTTCCTTTATACATATCACAAAGAGAGAGATAAGACAGATCAATACAGTCACTTCATATAGACAGATCATAACAAGGTAGACTGAAAATATAAATCAAAATGCAAAAAACAAACTAAAAAGAGCTTACAAAAAACAATATCATGCCTCAGTAATTACCTGTCGAGCCCACAGAAGATGCACTGAGTCTGGTCTTCTTCTCAGGTGATCCTGGCAGCTCTCCGCTGCTGGCCTGCCTCTTCATGGCTGAACCTGGGGTTCGCAGGCGTGTGGGCTGCGGCAACTTAAGGCGGCTGGAAGGTGTTGGTAGTTTTGACATCCTGCCACTTCTGCTGAAAAAATGGATAATAATTCTAAGAGTATTTTTCTTTTCTTTTTTGTAATATTAACATGTGATCTAAAATTACAAAAAAATGTGGAGGCGATATTCTGGATATGCACATGCATGTTCTCACTTCTTGTAAATTGTTTTTCAAATTCTAGTTCCTATCATCACCATCCTTCATTGTCTTTATCTAAAAACTCAAAATGGCAACATCTTACAACTATACATACATATCCTGTTCACATCCATGACATCAAATAAAATTCTTTGTCTTAAAACAGTATCGCCATGCCAAAAATAACAAAGCATAAGTGGATAATAAATATTTTATATATATATAAAAAAAAAAAAAAAAAAAAGTAATAAGGTATACTAGAGGGGAACTGAAATCCCATCTGGGTCGCTGGTAAACAGAACACCACAATCAAAAGCTATTTCATGCAAAAGTTTCATCTTTCATCTCTGATTTAGATGTCACAAAATGAAAATAAAAACTATACAGAGTTCCTACCATAATAGGTACCTCATGCCAATACCATGTTTCTCAAGCCTTCATCACTCCAGTATAAGACAATAAACCTCCGCAACATATGATCTGGTAAGTCTGAACTTAAAAGTCACGTTCAACAAAATACTACTAGGGAAGTCTAAAAGCAATGAACACAATGGTCGTGCTCACATTAATTCATATTATATTTGAAAATCTCCTGCCCACTTGCTTTCTACCACTTTCAGTCTATAAATCAGATAACTATTAGTAATTTGCAAACAGTATATTCCAGAGAAAAAATTGATATAGTTTGTTTTGCACAGCGATATGGTAAAGGGTACCACATGGTAACCTTTTCCGAT
>NW_020870555.1:450836-453336 GCF_003789085.1 Penaeus vannamei | reverse complement strand
GTGTGTGTGTGTGTGTGTGTGTGTGTGTTGTTGTTTGTGTGTGTGTGTATGTGTGTTCCTTGTTTGTTCACGTACCCTTATGATCTATGTTGAGTACCATGCCCTCTAACTATTAATTTACAATAGTCGTGGTCGTTACGATGGTAAATAACAGATAGATCAAAACAATAGATAAATAGATAGATTGTAACGGTTGCTACTGAATTTCATAAAAAAAACTATACTTTAGGTTAATAGACAAAGCAACATCTCTGGACTCCATGTACGTATTGGTGTGTGTGTAAGGTATCAGAAAATAAATGTAAATATAGGAAGTGTCGATTTACACGTAATAGCAGTGATGGCGTGGGTATTAACGGTATCCAAGATAAATAACGGATTCAACTAGGAGGTTTAACCTGGCACATAAGGGTGGGATTGTCTAGCTACTTCTCAGACAGGATTTGAGAGAGTAGTATGCTATACAATTGAATAATAGAGACAGAGAGTTTGATTTTAATTATAACACACACGCGGCACATACAAACACACACACACACACACACACACACACCACACACACACACACACACACAGACAAACACCTAATTTTTTTTACCTATTTATTAATTTATTGATTTATCTATTAACTTATTTTATTAATTAATTCATATACATACATACAAAAAAAAAAAAAAAATCACACGAACTCAGAACCTTCACAAAAGCACTGTGAAAATAACTATCAAAAAACACGTGAGTTTCGATAGTAAACGAAGCATCAAATATTTTTTTAAGTAATTATCTTTAATTATTTTGCACGACCAGATATGCTTTCTTAATTCTCCAAGCGATAAAGTTAATAAAATAAGGACGATTTCATAGATAAGTATATATTCAGGTAAAATGAGCAGCGAATGTCGAGGATAAAATATATTGATTAATCATAAGTGTATATATTTTTTCCTTGTGTTTCGTGAGGAATTTTATACCACTCCCCCCCCTTCTCTCTCTCTCTCTCTTTCTTTCTATCTATCTCTATCCCTCTTTCTCTTTATCTATCTCGCTCTCTCTGTCTTTCAACTCTTTCGTTCTTCTCTTTCACTCTTTTTCTCATTCTCTCTATTTTTCCATCTCTCGTTCTTCTCTTTCTTTCATTCTCTCTCTCTCTTATCTATCTTTTTCTATGTCTGTCTGTCTCCTTCACTCTATCTACTTGTGTGTCTCTCTTTCGTCTTCTTTTTCTTGTGTGTGTGTGAGTGTTGCAGTGGTAACGTGTTGGTCTTGCAATGTTGCTGACCTGCGTTCGACCCTGCGTGTGAACAAGTGCGTGAAGGTTGGTGGAATGAAAGGGAGCCGAGTCGGAGGATAACCTCCTTGTCCTGTGACTGGTCCTGTTCTCCTGTCTGCTCGGTGTCTGGTCACTCAAGTCTGCTTCTGCCACTCTCCTGACGAGACGTTCTTATATTCTGCGACTGCTGTCTTGCTGGCGGGTGCCTGTTACTATACTCTTTGGGTGTCCGTTCTTCGAGTCGTAACAAAGGTTGAGTTCACTGGAATTGTTCGAGGGGGACAAAGTACTGGGCAAGTAAGGTACGAAGCCAGGAAGTAAGGCAGCTGCTAGGCCTAGGTGCAAGGCAACACCCATCCGGTTTGAGCATATTGTTGACACTGCGCGCTACCAGTGGATGGTAACCCCGGCCTTTCCTTGTACACAGGGGGAGATTTAGAAGCAAAATAAAACAGTATGTCACAACAAACAATATCCATTGTAACAAATGAAATTGAACTCTATGTGTGTGTGTGTGTGTACGTGGATGTGTGTGCGTGTGTGTGTGTGTACGTGGATGTGTGTGCGTGTGTGTGTGTGTACGTGGATGTGTGTGCGTGTGTGTGTGCGTGCGTGGATGTGTGTGCGTGTGTGTCTGTATGTATATGGTTTATATTTCAGTCTTCAGAATCTGCCAACATGAGTTTAAGTCATTTATTAATCTGATATATAGTGAGCGTGACAGACAACGAAGAATACTCTTAGGGCGCGTCAACACCAGCTGCATGCTGCTTGGAGACAAATCGGAAACATTGTGGGGGACACAACAGGAGACATTCGGCAACAAATCTCCTGATATATATGGGGTCATACCTGTTACAATATTGAGAGACGTCGGCAATAAGAGTCGATTTGGCGAAACTGTCCACACCATGTTGGTCTGTTGACATCACCTCGGCCACACCAGGACTGCTAACATGGGAAAGGCTAGCTCAGTAGCAACCCGAGGAGGTGTCATGGCGTCTGATTCTATTTTTGTGGAGAAAAATACACACGGGGTTTATTGATGACGTCGCAAAAGTTACGGATCTTTGTGAATATGGTCGATCATTTTGGTCTCTTCAATTTCCAAAAAGGATGGAAAATAATGATTTAATGGTTATATTTTCACTGAACAATCATCAAAACAGACGCCATGACCTCCTCGAGTTACTACTGATCTCGCTTTTCCCTTGTTAACATCTCGCCCAA
>NW_020870555.1:421835-425736 GCF_003789085.1 Penaeus vannamei | reverse complement strand
GAAGAGGAGAGAGAAATTGTACGAGAGGACATTTGTACGAGAGACGAGTCTTCTCACTCAAGGACTCCATTGACGTCTCGTTAAACCGCTGTTTCTATCTCGAGAGGTTCCAGACACAGACAAAGATATAGAATCCGACGTCGGAGACACGATGATGTACGAGAATGAGAGAGAGCAGAGAAAATGAGAGAGACTAGGAGCAAGAGAGAGAGAGATCACTGACATCATTAAGAGGAGGAACGAGCGAGAGAGGACCGAGCAGAGAGAAAAATTAGTGACCCTACTGTCCTAAACAACTCTTCTCTACAATCAACAAGCTCTGTTTGACATAAATAATTTAAGATGATCATAACCCTGAACTTCTTCTGCAATTTCAAAGTCAAGGAAGTTGCAATTTTGGAGGAGAGGGATGTATTTCATAGACCAAGCTTGTCATAAGATCCCAGATCCGGGAACTTTGTTTGAAATTTTTACAAGATTGTTATGATACTTGATAAACATGGATATAAATAGCATGGGTGTAGGTGTGTAATATCTGGTCTGTGTGTATGCGTGCTTGCGTGTGGTGCGTGTGTGCATGATGTGCATGCATGTGCGTGTGCGTGAGTGTGAGTGTGAGTGTGAGTGTGAGTGCACGTGCATGCGTGTATATGTGTGCAAATGTGTGTTTGTGCATGAAAATGTGGTAGAGTTAGCATGCATGTATGCATGTGCATTCGTGAGTGAATCTCAAAGTGTGTGAGTGTGTGTTTGCATACTTCCCACCTTGTTTGCTTGTACATCTACAAACTAAGTTTGCTTGTACATATGTATGATTTCCATATACAAAACACAGTCAATCCATAATTTACTTGGATTCCACATATACTCTCAGTTATCTCTCAGTTATCAAATTGAAGATAACAAAAAGTATATGGCATAAATTCACATATGCAATATTATTCTCAAGTATTTTTCATATGAAAAGAATACGGACAATCAAATATTTCACGTGTCACAATGATTCATAGTTTGTGGTGTGTGTGACCGCTTTTCCATAATATAATTTGATCTCTGTTATTTAAAGTATTATGCAGCATATGCTTGGATGGTGGAGAAAATAAATATTATTAAAGGAAATACCATCTTGATTTTCCCTTAACCTCATTCACAACAGGATTTCCCTGAGCCATACTGATCCATGCAACAGGATAAGTGTGCAGTCAGTAACTTAAGTAATGACATGTGCGCGCGTGCGCGCACACACACGCACGCACGCACCACACACCACACACACACACGCACACACACACACACACGCACACACACACACACACACACACACACACACATACACACACACACACACACTGCAAACACATAGCTGTGCCAAAACTGTGCATCAATTTAAAAAAAGTTATATGACAATTTAAATATAGCAGACGGACCACCTGAGCTTAGCTCTTCTCCCGTATTGAAAACAACTAGTTGAGGAAACAACACACACACACACACACACACACACACACACACACACCACACACACACACACACACACACACACACACACACACACACACACACACACACTATAGAAATGTGCACGGCCCCCATTCTCTACACTTTTAACTGCAGCCAAAGCATATATGAAAAACTTTATCAAAAACACATTATACACTGAATTCTGAGTGCTTTTCATAAGGAGGAACAATCAGATGAAAATCATATTATTCTCATACATAAATACTGTTAACCCACTGATTGCTGGGTAATTGTACACATGACTGTAGTTTTCTTTTGTGAATAATGTTTGCTCATTGATGGCTCCACAAGCGCACCAGAGAATCTACTTGGGTACACTTACAAGACCTCACTGAATTTCCCATTCTTTTGAGTTTTCCAAATTTTATATTCTTCTTATGCAATTAATATTGATGCTGTTATTATCAATATTGACATTATGATTATCAGTGTTACAAACAATACTAACAGCAACAAGAAAAAAAATCTTTCCAAAATCAAGGAAAAAGTTAAAGAGGGAAGACCATTAATTGATACCTTGGTGATTAACCTGTAAACTACGACTTAAAACATATGATATGAAAGCTATCTTTAAAACTTGGCGGCCTATATTTTGCTCCCAGTTGCCTGAGTTTGGCCACTCGGGCAACTTCACTACACCACCACGACTGAACTAAGGTAAGTGATAACTAAAATGTTTCAGTCCTATACAATCTTTTTCATATTATGACAGTAAAAATTATTTTTGAGAACTTTTTTTTTATGCTGATAATTGCACACCCTATTGCACAGTTTACAAGTTCAGCTTTTGAGGAAACATATAAGTATAAAGACAATCAATAAATATAAAGTAAAGTCAGCTGGGCATATGGGTATCAGTGAGTTAAAATACAATAAAAAAATCATTCCATATACAATCAAAATCTCATCATAAAAAGGGTATTACAATATATATGTAAACTTTTACAATCACCCAGCTTAAAAGGTTTTGTTAAAATATGAGTAGCTAAATTACATATTCAACCAAAGAAATAATTATCTAAAGTTTACTGTCATACAAAGTAAATGCAAATCCAACTAGTCTAATGAAGGAATACCTAATTAAAATATTGCCTTCGTGGCAGTTAACGAGAAATCAGCTGCAAACCCACGAATCAATACATAAAACCCCAAAATATTCAAAAAGCTGAATATGAATTGTCATCTTTTATATATATATATATCATAGTATGTTCATGAAGAGTCTACAGAAGTTACACCTGATCATATTCTTATTGTGATATGCATTAATACAGTGCATTTTCATCAAATTGACACTGATAAAGTGCAAGCAAGGACACTGCAAAGGTGCTGCAGTCTGCGATTTGAGGTTATTCATCAATTTACTTATATTGGATTTTGAAAACAGAAAAAAAGATCAACAAGAGAGTATGACCTCAAAAGAGAGGCAAATAAAAAAAAAGGGAAAAATAAATCCAATTCATTCCTTATCAATCAAAACATAATTTCTTGAATGAAGTATAAAAGTAAAGAATATCTGTATATTTACTTCCTCATTGGTAATAATCCAGAATAGCATCACAAAGATACAGAAGAATAAACAATGCTCCCTTATGAAGTAACCAAAGTGACATTTATTCCTATATAAAGTAATCTGTGCAAGTGAAGGATATTGGCACTATCGCACGTTGAAAAAGAACTATCTGCAACAGCCTAAAAATGCTCTATGAAGAACAGAACTTGTCAACTTCCCTGGCCATTTATCATCATATACAGAGCACGTCCACTTTTTTTGCCAGATCATACATAGATGAAGTCTGCTTGCAAAGGTGCAAAGACTATAGTGTTAACTTGGCATTTTTTGACATTCTTTCTTGTTTTAGTGGTCCTTTTCTAAAAAGAGTCAGACAGGCATGTTTATCCAATCAAACATTCTGTTTACAATTGAATTCCATTTTATCTACAATTCATCCTCTGCTATCCAAATATGCCAAATTACCATAGCACAGCATAATGCATTCCCCAACTGGTGAATTATCATTATCATGTATAGACATAAAATAGCACCTATAATTCCAATTCAATCCCAATGACTCCATGCACATAATTTGACTCATTTCATCTAAACTATGAGGTCAAGGATCACTATAAGCAGAAGCTATTAGTCACTCTCCTGATTGGTTTTATTCATATTTAGCAAAAGACCAGGACCCACAATAAGCGAAATATAACCTTCCTTCCTTCCTTGATTGCCAGTTTACCTAGGAACCGCACTGAGAAGTTATTGATTAAAGAAAAACTGTAAATTGTTGGTTTAAACATAGTTCTGTTTATAATAAAATCATATTTGTATCTTCATGATTATTAGTTTAGTGTGAAGGTTGAAACAGCTATTGCCAGT
>NW_020870555.1:411835-416835 GCF_003789085.1 Penaeus vannamei | reverse complement strand
TCCTTACTGGGTGATTCCATGGTTAGTGTGTCTGGAGCTGTTCCATGTCATAGTAATGCACAAGAAACAAGTTCATCGTGCCATCTGTAATGACCGAGTCACTAGCTTCGACGGCACTTTCACGGCCTGCTGCACAATATATAGGTTCTTCGTCTCCAATCAATCTACTGCCAATGTCCCTGTTCGATCTTTCAGTGCACAGGGGCCCTCCCAGGGATGGCCGGCTTTAGTGCTGCGATGCTGAATAGCTGTCTTTAGGTAACTCATCAGAGATATTTAATGGCAAGACCACTTTCGAGCAGGTAGCCCCTTGGTTATGCGAGATGGCTGCGGGCGACACAGTTTCTCTCGCTTCCCTAGGTGCTGAAGTCATATACCTGTCACATATAGGTAGACACCTCTCCCTCAGATAAGTAGCGACACGTGTTTTCACATTTGTGACAGGGGGAATCTTGGCCAATAAACTGTCCCAGAAGAGCTGAACCATCAATGACTGCCCATCCGGAACCCTGCTGGAAACCCCCTGTTGCAGAGACCTCTTAAGGACCGACTTGTCTTTGCAAGGCGCATCTTTTTTTCCATAAATTACTGTAGTCCTGGAACATGCTCATGAGACATGACGTCCCTTATGTACTGATTTGGCGGTTATTGTCGTGGTTGTCACCTTCTTCGATACGGTGTTGTAGAACCCGGTGCTTTCCCGAAGTCTACAACATTGTTTCTCCAATGCTTACTGCTCAAGAGCATCGGCGTGTGGTGTAGCAATTCTGCCACTGCTAATGTTCACCATTGCGTCTTTTTGGATGGTCATTGGATCCAATGAATCTACGCCAACATCATCTTTCTGGCGGATTCGTGCTCTACCCTGGGCATCTACTTGAAGACGTTCCTTGCTCTCCTCTTTATAAAAGTTCTAACTACCACATGCAGTGATGTCGCTCTCCATCTCGCCAAGACCTGCTTCAATCTTGCATCACGAACGGAGACTTAAGACCCTGTTTTTTTGAGGGTTGTTCCTATTATGCCCCCACTGCTGTGTCTGTACCCCATGAACGTGGATTCTATGAACTGATCGCTCCAAATCCCATTCCATATACCACGAATATGACGGGTCACAAGCTCACCCTTCGTCAGGTGCATCAAAACATGGGCAGGGACTTTTTTCCACTGAACGGAGGAGAAGAGATCGTGTCTAGCATAATTCACATTTTTGTTTCTTTTTCTTTCTTTCTTTGTGTGTTTCATTCACATTTAGATATCTAGCAAGATTCTACGTTCGGTATGGCGATGTTAATATTCATTATGATGGAAAATGTGGTGGGCGGACCTATCTTCACAATAAGCATTTGCAGAATCAAATCTAGATGTTTTTGGTATAAATAGTTAACAGGATTCCTAGGCTACATAAAACAGCAAAGAAAAAAAACTTTATCTGGCTCCTAGACTAATATATGCGTGTGTATGTGCATACATACATACATACATATATATATATATATTATATATATAACATATATATGTATATATATGTATATGTATATATATACATGTATATACATACACACACACACACACACACACACAACACACACACACACACACATATATATATATATATATATATTATATATATATATATGTGTGTGTGTGTGTGTGTGTGTGTGTGTATGTGTGCGTATATATATATATATATATATATATATATATATATATATATATATGCACATGTGCACGCTCTTAACATAAATAAAATATATATATATGTAAACACCACACACCACACACACACACACACACACACACACACACACACACACATATATATATATATATATATATATATATATATATATATATATATATGTATATATATATATATATATATATACATATATATATATATATATATATATATATATATATATATATATATATATATATATATATATATATATATTGTGTGTGTGTGTATATGTGTGTGTTCACGTATATTTATGCATATATATAATTCTTACGAAAATGACTGCATTATCTGAAGAAAAATACAAACAATATACCTGAAGATACACATTTCAGTATACAGAGATATTCACATACGAAACTGGCACGCCTACTTCGTGATATTCATAAGTATATTTAGTTTAATAAATATCAACTTTGAGATCAGCAAATCCTATTCCATTCCATTCTGACGTGTTATCAATATTTCCTTTTAATTTGTAAATCAACCTTCATCAAACTACTCCAGAAGAAGGAAAATGGCAATCGTTCTAATGATGTCGGCGAATATGCACACTGTCAGAGCAAAAGCTAAGCGACTGGGAATAAGGAAGTGCAAAAGTGACGGCAAAGGCATTGGAACATTTGGACTGGGGATATGGCCGCCGGTCCGAAAGATGAGGATGATTGACTTCCCGGCTTTTCTAGGGGTCACACTAGTCTCTCCTGTCCTGGGAACCTTAGACAGCGTCGCCGAAGTCTGGCCAACTACAGCTTTTGATTCGTCAGCTGACCTGACTTCGGCGACTCTGTCTCGGGATTCCAGGACAGAGAAGAGTAGTGTGACCCGAGCTTTACAGGCAACCATGATATTCATCCAGAAGACTTTGACAGAGAGCGTTGAGCACAGAGTTCCATGGTGGACACCAGACTGCTACAGGGCGTGTGAACGCAATAGGACCTACAGGCTTTTCAAGAATAGCATCAATAACGAGAACTTTGCAATTACACGCTCGTAAGATCTAGGACTTTAGGACAGTAAGACTAGCTAGAATATACTCTAGCTTGATATATATATATATATATATATATATATATATATATATATATATTTATATATATCATCTATGAGACATCGCTAATGCATTTGCCAAGAAGTGGCTTAGCTGCAACCTATACACGTTGTCACAGGAGATGGCTTAGATGACAACCAAGTTCTAACATTGAAAGAACTTGTCCGAAACCTTGAATCCCGCAAAGGAAAATCCCCAGGCCTCGATGGGATCTGATATAAGATAAAGTATCCTAATCATGACGCCATGATTAAGTTACTAGAAGTATACAATGGAATTTGGGCAAAAACATGGCATTTAGTCCTCATAATCCCAAGTTGAAGGAGGGAGAAATCCCAGATGAGCCATCTCCTAACGCCAAATTGCCTTGACAAGTTGCTTAGGTAAAGTCATGGACGAATTACTAACAGTAGACCATAACATTTTTTTTTAAATTCCAGAAATTGAATAACTGGTGAGCAGTGCGGCTTCCGAAGGGGACGCTAAACTCATCAGCTAGTAAAACTGAAAATCATATTCAAGTGGCATTTGCCCAAAAACATGGTTTGATTTCAGTATTTTTTGATAAAGAAAAGGTCTACGTGGCTTGGTGAAATGGCCAACTCAGAAAACTTTTGGATTACGTGAAAACATGTCCTGTTTTATTCGACATTTCATAACTGAAAGGACATTTGCTCTCAAGTCATTCTCTGACCATTGTCACTTTTTCGGATATTCTTGTCCAGGCAAAAACATCCGAAATCGTGTTTGGTTCAGCATCGAACTCCAATTTGAAGGCTTGGGTGTTGTTCAGAAGGATTGTTTACGCGTCTTGGAGTCCTCAAATGCTCTCGGAGGTCAGGAGCACCTCCCCTCCGACTCAGACGCGGCCAGAGAGCGCTGACCTATGCCGCAAAGGTGCCTCGAAACGTGAGCCATCCTACTGGAATCGTGGCATTAGCCCCTGTGCCACACGATCTCGTCGAGAAAGTCGCATAAACCTCCTCAATACCCCGATTCAGTCAAATCTAACATCATGGGAAACACCCCATTTCACCATCATGGAAGCATGGCTCCCATCTGCTGAAACCATGGCGTCGGAGGTGGAGGTGTGCCAGAGGTTCACAGATAGGTATTAAACACATTCATTTTTCTTACATGTACACGACGGCTCTAAGACAGATGAATGTGTGGGAGCAGGTGTATGGTCGACTGAGTGAACTAAATTTCAGACTGCCGAATCATCATGCATCGATCTTTCTTGATGAACTTTTTGCTAAATATACCTTTAATATTTGGCACTATCGATTACCCATAGAATAGTATTTCTTTCCGATGCATTAAGTACATTTAAAACCATTAGATAATTAAAAACAACAAAAGATGAATACTGGGTAATATGAACCTTAGTCTAAAGATCTCAGGTTTTCGTTTCCTTTATAAAAGGAATAATAAATCTATGGAAAATGAGTTAAATACCTGAATAACCATAGACACAAAATCTCAACAGAACAGAGACATAGCTCAAAGGAATACACAGAAGAGAGATGATGTAGGGCGGACTCAGGGTCAGCGCCACATGACTTATACACCTCACTGCCTTGGGGAGAGATTTCCCACGCGATGCCCCCAATGTACACTCAACAGCAAGTCTTAAACATGTCTTAAACTCAACAACAGACAGCAACAAAAAAATACATCAGATTAAAAAAAGATTAATACCATATCAAATATATTCGCAGATGAAAGAATCAATTAGGAAAGTAAATATTTTCCTGAAGGAGACAAAATTTTATGACCTCATGAAACAATGAAAAGTATCCATTGGCTTAATAACTTCGGCCATTAAGGCGCTGGGTGATGGCGAAGATCTCCAACAAAAAAAGGAAGGATATTTTAGTAATTTCTGCCATCTAACACTCACCGAAAATTCGAGCCAGTCATGCAAGGTAAGAGCACAAGCATAACTTAAAGTTTAGTGTTGAGGCGAGTGCTAACTGTCATGAAGAACGCAAGCAATTTGCTTATAGCGACAGATCTTCCAGAGGCAATGATTTTCTGTAGTCATTTGGCCATTACATGCATTCTTGGACGAGAATAACAACAGTGAACATATTCTCTCCCTTTTTACTGGGAGACGAACTTAAATATTTTACGTCTGGAATCCAGAGGATTTTCCATAAGCGTATAACCACGAACATGTTGAGAGAGACGTAAATTTACCACATT
>NW_020870555.1:403428-411735 GCF_003789085.1 Penaeus vannamei | reverse complement strand
GAAGACGCCGCAGATCAAGTAGCTCGCGGACGTGGGCCACCTCCTGCCGAAGCGCTGGATGAGAGGCGCCGTCAGGGAGTAGCCGGGGACTTCCATCAGGCCCCCGAGGATGATGTAGAGGAAGGGGTCGGCGCTGAAGTTGGCCCCGCTGAGGTTGAGGCCATCGAAGACCAGGGACACGGCGAAGAAGTCCAGGCAGACGACGGCCGTGATGGTGGTGATCGCGCGGGTGCTGCGGGGGAGAGGAGGGGGAGAGAGATGAGAGAGGGGGGAAGAGGAGGGAGGAGGAGAGAGGGGGGAGAGGAGGTAGGAGGGGGGAGAGGAGGGAGGGGGAAGGAGGAGTGGGAGGGGAAGAAGGATGGGGGAGGTAAAGGGGGAGGGGGGGAAGAGAGGAGGAAGGAGGTGAGTAAGGGAAGGGGGGAGGAATAGAAGAGAAGGAGGTGGGAGGGAGAGAAGAGAGAGGGGGAAGGAGGAGGTGGGAGGGGGAAGAAAGGGGGGAGGTAAAGGGGGAGGGGAGGAAGAGAGAAGAAGCAGGTGGGTGGGAGAGGGAAGAAGGTTGGGGAAGGGAAAGGGGAAGAGAGGAGGAATGAGGAGATAGGAGAGGAGGGGGAGGGAGAAAGGGGTTGAGGTTGAGGGAGGAAGAGAGGAGATAGGAGATGGAAGGAGGTTAGGGGAAGGAAAGAGGGAGGAGGAGGAGGGAGAGAGGGAATGAGAGGAATGAGAGGGGAAAGGGATGGGGGTTGGAGGAGGGAGAAAGGGGATGAAGAGGTGAAGAGGTTGGGGGAGGGAGAGAGGGAGGAGGAGAAGAAGGGAGAGACGGAGGAGGAGGCGGAGAGAGAGGGAGAGGGAGAGAAAATGAAGGAGTAGGTGGAGAGAGAGGAGGGAGAGGAGGAGGAGGTGAGTGAGTTTGTGTCAAGAATACATTTGTGTGCGTATATGTGTGTGTGTTGTGTGTGTGTGTGTGTGGTGTGTGTGTGTGTGTGTGGTGTGTGTGTGTGTGTGTGTGTGTGTGTGTGTTGTGTGTGTGTGTGTGTGTGTGTGCGTGCGCGCGTGCATGTATGCGTGTGTGTGTGTGTGTGTGTGTGTGTGTGTGTGTGTGTGTGCTGTATGTGTGGTGTGTGTGTTTGTGTGTGTGTGTGTGTGTGTGTGTGTGTGTGTGTGTGTGTGTGTGTGGTGTGCGCGCGCGTGGCATGTATGCGTGTGTGTGTGTGTGTGTGTGTGTGTGTGTGTGTGTGGTCGTGTTTACATATGTATACAAGCATGAATGGGTATAAGCGTACGGGTGTGCTTGCATGTGTGTGTGTCTGTGCGTGTGTGTGTGCGTGTGTGATCGTGATTGCATGCGTATGTATGCAAACGTGATAATTAGGTTTTGATATGATCTTGAAAAAGCTGATAACAATATGAGTTTATCTACCACGATTTTTTTACTCTCTTGTCTTACCCTCACATATATAAACATTGTGTCCCCACCTTCGAAAAGAGGGAGATTTAACTTCCCTTATCTCTCCTGTATCTGAGTGATAAGAGAATGCTTGAAGAATATCGCGAAATTATGGCGATTAATCAACAACAAATAAACAACTGCGTGTTACCTGAGCAGAGCAGGCATGCTTGGGAATCCACATTTCTTGTTTTTCTCTCCTGCTTTTGGCTTGTGCTTCGCTGTGGTGGACTGGTTGTGCGATTCGAGAAAAAAAAAAAGATCCATTTTTTTTTTTTATATAAAATACGTGTGTATTTATTAATTGATAACTTATACTATGTACGCAGAGAACCGAAGATTAAGTAGCATCAACACCCACTCGTATGATATAGAAATAGAATTAAATAACACCAAAAGACCAAAAAGAAGTAATAATAAAAAATATATATATTGCATCGAGGCACTAACACAAAAAAAAAAAAAAAAAAATCCCAGAAAACTGCATCGAGGCACTCACCTAACACACATACACACACACACACACACCACACACACAAACACACACACACACACACACACACACACACACACACACCACACCACAAAAAAATAAATAAATAAATAAAATAAATAAAATAAAAATTAATAATTAAAAAAAAAAAAAAAAAAAAAAAAAAAATATAGTATATATATATATATATATATATATATATATATATATAATATAATATAATATATATATAATATATATATCCCCCAAAAGCTGCATGAGGCACTCCCCCTAACACCAAAAAAAAAAAATAAATAATAATAATAATAATAAAGATAAAAAGGAAAAAAAAAATAAAAATAAAAAAAAAATCCCGAAAAGCTGCATCGAGGCACTCCCCTACACCAAAATAATGAATAATAATAATAATAATAATAATAATAATAATAATATAATAATTAATAAAATAATAATAATAATAATAATAATAAAATAAAAAATGAAAAAAAAAATAAATATAAATTAAAAATCCCCAAAAGCTGCATCGAGGCACTCACCTAACACCCCCCCCAAAAAATAATAATAAAATAACAATAATAATAATAATAAAAATAAAAAATAATAATATAAAAAAAGGAAAAAAATCCCAAAAAGCTTCACGCAAGGCACTCTAATATAATAATAATAATAATATGATAATAATAATAATAATTATAATAATAAAAATTAAAAAATATAATAAAAAAAAGGAAAAAAAATAAAAAAAAAATAAAAAATAAAAAAAAATAAAAAAATAAAATAAATAAAAAAAAATCCCCAAAAAGCTTCACCAAGGCACTCTAATAATAATAATAATAATAATAATGATAATAATAAAAATAAATGAAAAAAAATAAAAAATAAAATAAATAAAAAAAAATCCCAAAAAAGCTTCACCAAGGCACTCTAATAATAATAATAATAATAATATAATAATAAAATAATGATAATAATAAAATAAAAAATAATAATAAAAAAAAGAAAAAAATAAAAAAAGGCTTCACCAAGGCACTCTAATAATAATAAATAATAATGATAATAATAATAATAATGATAAATAAAAATAAAAAATAATAATAAAAAAAAAAGAAAAAAAATCCCAAAAAGCTTCACCAAGGCACTCTAATAATAATAATAATAATAATAATAATAATAATAATAATAATGATAATATAAAATAAAAATATAATAATAAAATAAATAAAAAAATCCCAAAAAGCTTCACCAAGGCACTCTCACCTCCTCTTGAATCTCAGACATGAGGGCGTACAGGCTACTCGGCGCCGGCAGAGTCGCCTTGTTCCACCGGGCTGCCTTCTCCAGCACCTTCAGCGCCTTCTCGTGGTGGCCCCGCACGATGAGCCAGCGCGGGGACTCGTCCATCACGCTGCGACAGGTAGATAGAGGAAGATAGATAGGAGAAGGAGACAGAGAAGGGAAGAGAACAGGAGAAGGAGATAGAGGAAGAAAGATAGGGGATGGAGAGAGAGGAAGATAGATAGGAGAAGGAGACAGGAAGGGAGAACAGGGGAAGGAGATAGAGGAAGAAAGATAGGAGAAGGAAGACAGGGGAAGGAGATAGAGGAAGATAGATAGGAGAAGGAGACAGGAAAGGAGAACAGGGGAAGAAAGATAGGAGAAGGAGATAGAGGAAGGAAGACAGGAGAAGGAGAGAGAGGAAGGAGACAGGAGAGGAGATAGAGGAAAGGAAGGAGAAGGAGATAGAGGAGGAAGGAGAAAGAGATAGAGGAAGGGATTGATAGGATAAGGAGGGATAGAGGAATGAAGACAGGAGAAGGAGACAGAGGAAGGGAGAACAGGGGAAGGAGATAGAGGAAGAAAGATAGGAGAAGGAGAACAGGGGAAGGAGATAGAGGAAGAAAGATAGGAAGGGACGAACAGGGGAAGGAGATAGAGAAGAAGGAGAAGGAGACAGGAAGGGAGAACAGGAGAAGGAGATAGAGGAAAGAAAGATAGGAGAAGAGACAGGAAGGGAGAACAGGGGAAGGAGATAGAGGAAGAAAAGGAAGAAGGAGACAGAGGAAGGGAGAACAGGGGAAGGAGATAGAGGAAGAAAGATAGGGAGAATGGAGAGAGAGAGAAGAAGAACAGGGAGAAGGAGATAGAGGAAGGAGGCAGGAGAAAGGAGAAAAGGGGAAGGAAAATAGAGGAAGAAAGATAAGAGAAGGAGAACAGAGGAAGGGAGACAGGGGGAGGAATAGATAGGAGAAGGAGACAGAGGAAGGAAGAACAGGGGAAGGAGATAGAGGAAGAAAGGAGTAGGAGATAGAGGAAGGAAGACAGGAGAAGGAGATAGAGGAAGAAAGATAGGAGAAGGAGACAGAGGAAGGGAGAACAGGGGAAGGAGATAGAGGAAGATAGATAGGAGAAGGAGACAGGAAGGGAGAAACGGAGAGAAGGAGATAGAGAGAAGAAAGGAGGAGAATAGAGGAAGGAAGACAGGAGAAGGAGATAGAGGAAGAAAAAAACGGGAGAAGGAGAGAGAGGAAGGAAGACAGGAAGAAGGAGATAGAGGAAGAAAGATAGGAGATGGAGAGAGAGGAAGACGAACAGGAGAAGGAGAAGAGAACAGCGAGAAGGAGAGAGACAGAGAAAGAAACGACAGGAGAAGGAGACAGAGGAAGAAGAACAGGAGAAGGAGATAGAGGAAGAAAGACAGGTAGATGGACAGAGGAAGAAAGACAGAAGGAGACAGAGAAAGAAAGACGGGAGAAGGAGAGAGAGGAAGGTAGACAGAAGTAGACAGAGGAAGAATGACAGGAGAAAGGACAGAGGAGGAAGACAGGAAGAAAGACAGAAGGAGACAGAGAAAGAAAGACGGGAGAAGGAGAGAGAGGAAGGTAGACAGAAGTAGACAGAGGAAGAATGACAGGAGAAGGAGACAGAGGAAGGAAGACAGGAAAAGGAGACAGAGAAAGAAAGACGAGGAGATAGATGAAGGAGAACAAGAGGAGATAGAGGAAGGAAGACAAGAAAAGGAGACAGGGGAAGGACGGAAGGGAAGCAAAAGTTCGTCAGTTTTGTGTACTTTGAGGTCATACATATGAATATTCTTTCTCTCTCATCGATGCATCTGTAACAGGGACTATGAACCGCATGAAATAAAAATAAAAAATCGTAATCCAAATGTCTCATCTACGGAATTAGGATCCAAGAAAGAAATCAAACATAAGCACCGCCACACTGCCTATGTCCAGCACCACTGCAGAAAACCACACAGACACCCACTACAGGAACGGGAAGATGAGCACCGTCGGGAGAGACACGGCGAGCTGCAGCCATCTCCAGTCCCGGATGAAAAATGCCATCATACCCCACCACATGGTACCCAGCGCCCATGGTAGGCCGATCAAAATGCCCACGGTTGAACGGTGCTTGGGCTCACATACCTCCATGGCTGAGGGTGAATGGGTTGGGAAATCATTATTGTTCTTTTTTGATCCGTTGGCACCATAATGGATTATTCTATCTACCATTTTTTTCTTAATCAGTGGATTATTCTATCTACCATTTTTTTCTTATCAATCAATGGATTTTTCTATCTACACGATTTACAGAAGGAACATACAAATCGTGACGTTTCGAACACAACAAGATTCCTCTTCAGGTGATAAAACCGAAAAGGGACCTTAGAGGAGTATCATATTTATCCGAAACGTCACTATATGGGTAAGGCTAGATCAGTAGCAACACGAGGAGGTGCCATGCCGTTTGATGTGACAATTGTTCAGTGAAAATATAATCATTAAAAACATTATTTTCCATCCTTTTGGAAAATTGAAAAGACATGTTAGCAAGGGAAGTGCCATGGTGTCTGTTTTGATGATTGTTCAGTGAAAATATAACCATTTAAAATCACTATTTTTCCATCCTTTTGGAAAATTGAAAAGACCAAAATAATCGACCTTATGCACAGAGCATCCGTAACTTTTGTGACGTCATCAAAATAAACCCCATTGTGCATTTTTTTCAAAAATAGAATCAGACGCCATACCTCCTCTAGTTGCTACTGATTTAGCCTTCCCTGTCACTATATATTCTTCCATCCTTGTGATATATTCGTCTACACTCACTGTACACACATTACTATATTCATTTTAGTCTATCTGTTCATCTATATCCACATTTCCCTTCTTCCTTTCTTTCTTTTCCTTCCCCTTCTTCATCCTCTCTCTCCTTCAATCTATCCTTCCATCCATCCGCCCTCCCTCCCTCCTTCACCCCTTCCATCCACCCACCCCTCACCCTCTTTCCCTCCCTCCCAACCTCCCACCCACCATCCCTCCTCCTCCCCTTCCATCCAATCTCCCCCCCTCCCCCACCCCCACCCACTCCCTCCCTCCTCCCTTCCTCCACCCACCCACTCACCTTCCCTCCCTCCCTTCCTCCCACCCACCCACTCACCTTCCTCCCTCCCTCCCTTCCTCCACCCACTCATCCTCCTCCCACCACCCACTCACCTTCCCTCCTCCCCCCTTCCTCCCACCTCCTCACCTTCCCTCCCTCCTCCTTCCTCCACCCACCCACTCACCTTCCCCTCCCCTCCCTCCCTCCTCCCACCCACCCACCTCCTTTCCCTCACTCCTCCTTCCTCCCACCACCCACTCACCTTTCCTCCCTCCTTCCCTCCACCCACCACCCCTCCTCCCTCCTCCCTTCCCTTCCTCCCACCCACTCACCTTCCCTCCTCCCTCCCTTCCTCCACCCACCACCCCTTCCCTTCCTCCCACCCACTCACCCTCCCTCCTCCCTCCCACTCCACCCCCCTCCCTCCCTCCCCCTCCTTCCTTCCCCACCACCCACTCCACCCTCCCTCCCTCCCTTCCCCCTTCCATCCACCCACCCACTTACCACTCCTTCCCTTCCATCCCCACTCATTCGCCCCCTCCCTTCCACCACTCACTTACCCTCCCTCCCTCCCTCCCACCCAACCCCCTCCCTCTCTCCCCCCCTTACCCCACCCAACCCCCTCCTTCCTCCCACCCACTCACCTTCCCCCCCTCCCTCCCACCCAACCCCCTCCCTCCCTTCCCCACTTCCATCCCTCCCTTCCCCTCTCACCTGACTCCCTTCCCCCCACTCTCCTCCCTCCCCCTTCCCTCCCTCCCACTACCCCCTCCCTCCCTCTCCTCCTTCCCTCCCTCCCTCCCTCCCCCTCCCTCCCTCCCTTCGCCCTTCCCTTCCTCCCACCCACCCCCTCCTCCCTCCCTCCCTCCCAATCCCTTCCCCCTCCCTCCCTCCCTTCCTTTCCCCTCCCTCCTCCTCCTTCCTTACCCAGCACGAAGAAGGTAAGAAGGTTGACGGATCCCATGACGAAGCGAACGGCTAAGATGAACGTGAAGTCTGATAAGAAGACGATGCCCACGGAGGTTATAGACACAACCACCTGGGTTATGATCACAACCACCAGACGGCCGTATCTGTGGAGGCGGTGGCGGTGTTACTTGTAAGTTATCTTTTGTATGTGTGTGGTGTGTTAGAATTTTGTTGTTTGTTGTTTTTTCGTTCATTTTTGTTCATTTTTTGTTGTAATTTTTGTTTTGTTAATTTTTGTTGTTCATTTTTTGTTGTTTAATGTTTTGTTTGTTGTTCATTTTTAGTTATATTTTTTTATGTTATAAATATTTTTTATTTATATTTGTTGATTCTTTGTTGTTCATTATTTGGTGTTAATATTTTGTTGCAATTTTTTTGTTAATTTTGTTGGTGATTTTCTATTATTTTTGTTGTTAATTTTTGTTGTAAATTCTCTTTGTTAATTTGTTATTTCTAATGTTTTTTGTTGTTCATTTTTGTTAATATTTGGTTGTTATTTTTTGTTGTCATTTTGTTGTTGTTCATTCTTGTTAATATTTGGTTGTTGTTATTTTTTGTTGTTGTTCATTTTTGTTCATGTTTGTTTGATTTCGTTGTCCTTGTTATATCTGTTGTTATTGTTATTGTAGTAATTGATGTTTTGTTATGATTAAAATTGTTATTGTAATACGTACAATTATTACAATTTATATCATTACATTATCATTATTCCTATTAGATTTATCATTATCATCATCATTACCATTATTGTCTATATTCCAGTATTTTATTAGTAATTGTATCATCAATACAATAATTATCATTATTAGGATAATTAACATCATTATTTCATTTGTACAATCATTATCATTATCATTATTATTACTATTATTATTATCATTATTATCATTACTATTATCATATTTATGTTATCATCATAACCCACATCATTATCATATATTATTACTATCATTATTAGTATTATTGTAATTATCATCACATCATTATCATTATCGTTACTATAAATAAAATCATT
>NW_020870555.1:387857-395828 GCF_003789085.1 Penaeus vannamei | reverse complement strand
CCTCTCTTTCTTCTTTTCCTCTCTCTCTTCTCTCTCTTCTCTCTCCTCCTCCTCTCATCGTTCTCCTCTCTCCCTCTCTCTCTCTCTCTCTCTCTCTCTCCCTCTCTCTCTCCTTCTTCTCTCTCTCTCCTCTGCTGTCTCTCTCCTCCCTCTCTCTCTCTCTATCTATTTATCTATCTCTCCTCTCTCGTCTCCTCTCTCTCTATCTATTATTTATCTATCTCTCTTTCTCTTTCTCTTTCTCTCTTTCTCTCCTCCTCTCTCTCTCTCTCTGCTTTCTTTCTCTTCTCTCTCTCTTCTCTCTCTCTTCTCTCTCTCTCCCTCTCTCTCCTCTCTCTCTCTCTCTCTCTCTCTCTCAGTGAGGTGGTTTTGTCTTCTCTCTATTTATAACTGTCTGTCTGTTCTACCTGTATACCTGTCTGTCTATTTGTCTGTCTGTGTATCTATTCATCTATTTATCTAGAGCTATATCTATGTATTTATCTGTCTATATACTGTACATAAATGTATTTCTCTCTTTCTTGCTATCTCTTTCTACTCTCTCTCTCTCTCTCTCTCTCTCTCTCTCTCTCTCTCTCTCTCTCTCTCTCTCTCTCTCTCGTCTCTCTCTCTCTCTCTCTCTCTCTCTCTCTCTCTCTCTCTCTCTCTCTCTCTCTCTCTCTCTCTTCTCTCTCTTCTCTTCTCTCTCTCTCTCTCTCTCTCTCTCTCTCTCTCTCTCTCTCTCTCTCTCTCTCTCTCTCTCTCCTCTCTCTCTCTCTCTCTCTCTCTCTCTCTCTCTCTCTCTCTCTTCTCTCTCTCTCTTCTCTCTCTCTCTCTCTCTCTCTCCTCCTCTCTCTCTCTCTCTCTCTCTCTCTCTCTCTCTCTCTCTCTCTCTCTCTCTCTCTCTCTCTCTCTCTCTCTCTGACAGATAAATAAACAAAGCCAAAACGAGAATGAAACAGGGAAAAGTAAACACGAACGAAAAAGAAAAAGAAAGAAAAAGAAAAGACAATAAGAAAAGAAAGGAAACAGTCAAATAGACAAATCAAACCAAATAAATAACACAAAGATAAAAAAAAAAAGGAACACAAACAAAAAAGGAATAAAAGCAAACAGGACAGAACCGACGACCGAGACACAAAACAAACAAAAACAGGAAAATAAACAAACAAACAACCGAAACACAAACAAAAACAGGAAAATAAACAAATAAAAATAACCGAGGCGCATAAACAAACAAACAAAAAACAGACCGGGACAGAGAAGACAACCGAGCCACACAAACGAAAAACACAAACAAACAGAAATGATAACCGAGGCACATAAACAAAAGAAAAGGAAAACAAACAAACAATTAACCGAGGCACAAACTAACAAACAAAAAAAAACAACCAAGAAAAAACAAAAGAAAAAACGAGCACAAACAAAAAAAAAACACAAACAAAAACACAAACAGCCGAACGCACAAAACAAAATACAAACAAAAACAAACAAAACAAAAACACAAACAAAATACAAACACCCGAGCGCACAAACAAACAAAACAAAAATCGAAGGAAACAGAACAAACAATTCAGCACAGACACAAACAAAAACAAACAACTGACCCTACACTCTGCAAAATAAACAAAGGAGCAGACGACAACATGAGCAAGTTATTCATAGTATGAGGACGTCAACTTGATGAATAAGCCAAGTTGATTTTACTTACAATATTTTACTTTTACAATATTTTAATTTTACAATATTTTAATTTTTACTCACAAAAAGCCAAGTTACTCCACAGCCATGAATAGAACACAGTAAGTAAGAAAGTACTTATAGTATAGAGTAAGAACCAAGTTACTCACAGTATGAGTAAGAACCAAGTTACTCACAGCATGAGTAAGAACCAAGTTACTCACAGCATGAGTAAGAACCAAGTTACTCACAGCATGAGGACGCCAAGTTGATCTAAAAAACTGTTATTTTCCTCACATATATGAATAAACACCAAGTTCCACAGTATGAGGACGCCAAGTTAATAAGTAAGTTTGTTTTACTCACAGTATGAGGACGCCAAGTTAGCAGTAAGCCAGGTTTATTTTTATGAGTCACGTTAATAAGTAGTTTGTTTTACTCACAGTATCTCAGTAAGTTTGTTACTCAGCTATGAGCGGTGTTAACAGTAAGCCAGGTTTATTTTACTCACAGTATGAGGACGCCCAAATTAATAAGTAAGGTTTCAATTACTCACAGTATGAGGACGCCAAAGTTAACCATGAAGCCAGTATATTTTTACTCACAGTATGAGAACGCCAAATTAATAAGTAAGTTTCCATTACTCACAGTATGAGGACGCCAAGTTAACCAGTAAGCCAGGTTTATTTTACTCACAGTATGAGGACGCCAAGTTAATAAGTAAGTTTCCATTACTCCACCAGTTGAGGACGCCAAATTAATAAGTAAGTTTGCTTTACTCACACTATGAGGACATCAAGTTAACCAGTAAGCCAGGTATATTTTACTCACAGTATGAGGACGCCAAATTAATAAGTAAGTTTCCATTACTCACAGTATGAGGACGCCAAGTTAACCAGTAAGCCAGTCTATTTTTACTCACAGTATGAGGGACGCAAGTTATATAAGTAAGTTTCCATTACTTTCACAATATGAGGACGCCAAGTTATACCAGTAAGCCAGGTTTTATTTTACTCACAGTATGAGGACGCCAAATTAATAAGTAAGTTTCCATTACTCACAGTATGAGGACGCCAAATTAATAAGTAAGTTCTTTACTCACACTATGAGGACATCAGTTAACCAGTAAGCCAGGTATATTTTACTCACAGTATGAGGACGCCAAGTTAATAAGTAAGTTTGCTTTACTCACAGTATGAGGACGCCAAGTTAATAAGTAAGTTTGCTTTACTCACACTATGAGGACATCAAGTTAACCAGTAAGCCAGGTTTATTTTACTCACAGTATGAGGGCGCCAAGTTAATCAGTAAGTTTACTCACAGTATGAGGACGCCAAGTTAATAAGTAAGTTTCCATTACTCACAGTATGAGGACATCAAGTTAACCAGTAAGCCAGGTATATTTTACTCACAGTATGAGTCACGCCAAATTTAATAAGTAAGTTTGTTTTACTCACAGTATGAGGACATCATGTTAACCAGTAAGCCAGGTATAATTTACTCACAGTATGAGGACGCCAGGAAGTACAGCATATTCCACTTTCCTGTCCCGAGTTGGATGAGCAAACCGTCGAATTTTGAACTCATGTTGGCAAGTCGATCCCGGGACGCTGTTCTCCATCCACTGTGCAGAAGAGAATGGGAGGAGGAAGAGGAGGGAGACAGAGAAGTAAGAGGGTGGTGGTGGGTTAGGAGGAGTGGGGGAGGAGCGGAGGGGTAAGGAGGAGGGGAGGGAAGAGCGGAGGGGAGGGGAGGAGGAGGGGAGGGGGAGGTCGGAGGAGGAGGAGGAGGAGGTGGGTTGCAGGAAGGGAGGGGAGGGGGAGCGGAGGGAGGGTAGGAGGTTAGGAGGTCAAGGAGGAGGAAGGAGGGAGGAGCGGGAGGGAGGAGGGGGAGAGGAGGAAGAGGAGGAGGAGGAGGAAGAAGGAAGAGGAGGAGGGAGGGTTAGGAGAGGAGGAGGAGGGAGGGGAGAGCGGGAGAATGGAGATGGGGGAGGGGAAGAGCGGAGGTGGTAGGGGGAGGAGAGGGTAGGAGGAGGAAGGAAGGAGGGGGAGGAGGAAGAAGAAGAGGAGGTGGTGGGTTAGGAGGAGGAGGGGAGGGAGGAGGCTGGAGCCGAGAGGGGGAGGACGGAGGTGGCCAGGGGTTAGGAGAAGGAGGGGAGAAGGGGGAGAGCGGGAGAGGGGAAGGAGGAGGGGGAGGGATGGAGGCGGAGGGGAGGAAGGATGGAGGGAGGAGGAGGAGGAGGGTTAGGAGGGGAGGAGGAGGAGGAGGGAGGAGAGAGGGGAGGAGAGGGAGGGGAGGAGGGGGAGGGGAGGGGTGGAGGTGAGGGGAGGGAGGGAGAGGAGGAGGAGGAGGAGGAGATGAGGGAGGGGGGAGCGGGACGGGGGGAGGGAGGAGGTGGGGAGAAAGAGGAGGAGGAGGAGAGAACAGGAGGAAGAAAGAGGAGGAGGGGTTAGGGGAGGAGGAGGGAGGGGAAGGGTTAGGAAGGAGTGAGGGGAGAAGGAGGAAGGGGGAGAAGGAGGGAGGGAGGCGGTGGGAGGAGGAGGGAGAGGAGGGAAGAGGGGGGAGGAGGAAGGAGGGAGGGGGGAGGGGAAAGAGCGGAGGGCGGTAGGGGAGGAGGAGGGGAGGTGGAGGGGGGAGGAGGAGAGGAGAAGAAGAGGAGGTGGTTTGGGGGAGGAGGAGGAGGAGGGGAGGGGAAGGGGGAGGAGGCAGGAGGAGGGAGAGAAGGAAAAGGAGGCGGGAGAAGGCAGGAAGGCAGGAGGAGGGAGAGAGCGGAGGAGGAGGAAGAAAGAGGAGAAAAGAATATTAATAATAAGAGGAGGAGGATAATGATAATACTAAATATTATAACAATGATAATACTACTAATGATAATGATAAGGATAACGATATCGATAATAATTATGATAATTATTACAATATTGATAATACCAATAATCATAATGATAGTAATAATAATATCGATGATAATGACGATAATGATTAATATATTTTATCAATTACGTAAATATGTGTTAACAAATAGAGCAGAAAAGAGTAAATGACTAATAGATTAAAAGTGTTTAAGCCATTTCTTCAAAATAAACCAGGTAATACAACTACAAATAACAAACAGATAACACTAGTAAAGGAAAGGTAAAAACTACATTATTCAGTAGTTAAGTACATAACAAAAGCATAATTTTCTGTTGTTGTTGACAGTGCTCCCCCATCCCTCCCACCCCCACCCCTCGCCTCCCCTCCCAAATAGCGGGGAGGAATCCGGACGAAGGGAAAACCGCCTCTATGCATCAGCGACATAAGATTCAGTTTCGATTAGCCGTAGACGTGAATACGAACGCAGCCAGATGGTCCGAACGCGGAAAGTGTTGCAAGGTCCATAGTACTTCAAATACTGTGTACTGTGTGTGTGTGTGTGTGTGTGTGTGTGTGTGTGTGTTGTTGTGTGGTGTGTGTGTTGTGTGTCGTGTGTGTGTGTGTGTGTGTGTGTGTGTGTGTGTGTGTCGTGTGTGTGTGTGTGTGTGTGTGTTGTGTGTGTGTGTGTGTTGTGTGTGTGTGTGTGTGTGTGTGTGTTTTGTGGTGTGTTTGGTGTCAGGACATGCCTTGACGAAGCAATAGCGAAAAGGCCTTCGGCATATTCGTGTGTTTTCTTGCCCTTCCCTTCGTTGTTCCTGTTGCTATCTGTTCATCATGAATTCCACATATGGTGTGTGGTGTGTTGATTGTGTGTGTGTGTGTGTAATAATAGTCAGTAATAATGATAATAATAATAATAATGACAATAATTTTTTCTTGCCCTTCCCTTCGTTGTTCCTGTTGCTATCTGTTCATCATGAATTCCACAAATGGTGTGTGTGTGTGTTGATGTGTGTGTGTGTGTGTAATAATAGTAGTAATATTAATGATAAAATAATAATAATGACAATAATTATAATGATAATAAATAATAAATAGCAATAACAATGAAATAATTAATGATTGAAATGACAGTAGATAATGATAATGTTTAATAATACTGGTAATAGAATAACAATAATAATAAGAACAATAATAATACTAACAATAGCAACAATCTAAGCACCAAGATAAGAATTTGAACTCGTTATCTTATTTTGAGATTTAAGGAACTCTTAGATAGCAAATCCCATTTTCTTTGTGACGCACAAACGACCTTATTTAGACGGACCAGTCAACTTATTTGTAGCTAATTAATATTACATTTACGTTTGCTATCTTCGTTGTATCTGTGACTGTAATTTTGTTTGTTCAGTATGTGTTTGTGCGTTTGTTGTGAGAGAGAGTGCGTGTGTTTGTGCATGTGTGTGTTTGTTTTGTGTGTGTTTGTTTGTATTTGTGTGTGTTATGTGTGTGTTGTATGTATGTGTGTGTTTGTATGTATGTGTGTGTGTTTGTATTTGTGTGTTTGTGCATGTGTGTGTTTGTATGTGTGTGTGTGTGTGTGTTTGTATGTTGTGTGTGTGTATGTTTTGTATATGTGTGTGTTCGTATTGTGTGTGTACGTATATGTGTGGTGTGTTTGATTTGTGTGTTTGTTTGTTTGTTGTGTGTGTGTGGGTTAGAGGGAGAGTGCGTGTGTTTGTGCGTATGTGGTGTGTTTGTAATTTGTGTGTGTTGTGTGTGTTTCTATATGTGCTGTATGTATGTCTGTATTGTGTAATATATATGTGGTGTGTTAGTGTGTTGTGTGTGTTTGGTATATTGTGCGTTGTTTGGTATGTTGTTAGCATGTGTGTGTGTGTGTGTGCGTTCGTGTTGTATGTATGTCTGCATGTGTGTGTGTTTGTGTGTGTTCGTATATGTGCGTGTTGGTATGTATGTCTGCATGTGTGTGTGTTTGTGTGTGTACGGTTTATACAATGTAGGCCTTTATGAATAGCCCAATTATGCCTTTATCTCTTCTATAATCACATCTTGATAAATTGTGATTAAGACAAAGAGACATAAAAGTACTAGTTGATTGTCAATGAAAACATGATAAGATTATACGGAGACAAAGGGACACATATAGATAGATAGATGGAGAAAGAGGGACAGATAGGCGAGAGAGGGAGGGAGGGGGAGGGGGAGGGGGGAGGGAGGGAGGGAGGGAGGGAGGGAGGGAGAGAGGGAGAGAGGGATAGAGGGAGGGAGGAGGAGGAGGGAGAGAGAGAGAGAATGAGAGAGAGGAGAGAGAGAGAGAGAGAGAGAGAGAGAGAGAGAGGGAGAGAGAGAGAGAGAAGAGAGAGAGACGGAGAGAGGAGAGAGAGAGAGAGAGAGAGAGAGAGAGAGAGAGAGAAGAAACAGAGAAAGAAAGGTCAAGAAAAACAGAAAAAGGGAGAAATGAGAAGAGAAAGAGAAAGCAGAATAGGAGAGAGAAAGAGATGGACAGAGAATCTCTCGAAACACTCACACACACACACACACACACACACACAACACACACCACACACACATACACACACACACACACACACACACACACACACACACACACACACACACACACACACGCCACACACACACACACACACACACACACCACACACACACACACACACACACACAATAACGCCAGAAAATGAAACATAATTTTGGCGCGTTTTATAACCTCGCCACTCTTTCACATACGGCAAGTTCCTCTTTCAAAGGATGCTGTCGGAGTCTCGCCTCTTGGATGTGCTTATTTCATTTTTTTCTGCTCTAACATATCCTAAATAAATAAATAACATATCTTAAATAAGTGAATTTATGAGGTGAATTTAGACTACTTTATTTTTTATGAATTAAATTTTTTATTTTTTTTATTTTTTTTTTTTTGTACTCGAAGCTTTGGAAAAAAAATTATACCATGTCTTTTATGATATTTTAACTCAATGCTCATTTTGCTCTCATACTTTTTTTTATCAATCTTCCTCTCTTTTTTTCTTTTTTTTTTTTACTCAAACCTCACGAAAAAAATATTGAAGAATAACCGAATGCACTCACAGCCTGGTATATATATATAATATATATTATATATATAATATATATATATATATATATATATATATATATATATATATATTTTTTTTTTTTTTTTTTTTTTTTTTTTTTTTTTTTGCCTAGGCCTACGTGTATCCATATGAGCAAAGAGGAAAATAAAGTAGAGGGAAAAAAGAAGAGAAAGAGGGAGAGAAGCAACGTAATGATTAATGGTATTATCATTATCATTACTATCATTATCATTATTGTTATTATCATTATTGTTATTATCATTATCTCCATTATAAATCATTATCATTATTATTATCTTTATTATTATCTTTATTGTTACTA
>NW_020870555.1:377857-382857 GCF_003789085.1 Penaeus vannamei | reverse complement strand
CTCTCCTCTCTCTCTTCTACTCTCTCTCTCTCTCTCTCTCTCTCTCTCTCTCTCTCTCTCTCTCTCTCTCTTCTCTCTCTCTCTCTCTCTCTCTCTCTCTCGCTCCCTCTCTCTCTTTCCTCTCACTCTCTCTCTCTCTCTCTCTCTCTCTCTCTCTCTCTCCTCTCCCTCTCCCTCTCACTCTCTCTCTCTCTCTCTCTCTCTCTCTCTCTCTCTCTCTCTCTCTCTCTCTCTCTCTCTCTCTCTCTCTCTCTCTCCTCTCTCTCTCTCTCTCACTCTCTCTTTCTCTCTCTCTCTCTCTCTCTCTCTCTCTCTCTCTCTCTCTCTCTCTCTCTCTCTCTCTCTCTCTCTCTCTCTCTCTCTCTCTCTCTCTTTCTCTCCCTCTCTCTTTCTTTCCTTTCTAGCTTTGTTTCTCTTTGTCTTTCGCTCTTTCTCTTTCACTCCCTCTCTCTTTCTCCTTTTAGCTCTCACCCCCTTCCCCTCCCCGCCCCCCTTCCCTCCCTGAAGTCAGACAGTACTGGGCGCTGCAGGCGAAGGGGCGCTGGAGCCTTTAGTTAACGTTCAAACGAGACTAAAACGCTCCATTAGATGCCTTTCACAAATTCCGCCAACTGAAACTCTCTGACAGCAATATCGTATCAAGTACTACCTTTGTTTACGTATGTTTACTTGGTCTTGTTGATCATGGTAGCTATTTCAGGACTAGTCCAAATAACAGGTGTGTAACAAGGAACCGGTCCAATCTGTATTTGTTTGTTTGTGTCTCATATCAAGCACAGAGTAATAAAGGATACCATGGTGTTAGGATGTTACCTAAAGAAATATTTGAGAAGTCCGTATGAAGGCAATCGATATTAAAGTGTTTTATAGTCTGTCTTTGTGTATCTCACTATTTTCTTCATCTCCTCGTGCTTAGTTTGATCGGTTAGTTGCTGTTTTATTTTATATTTGTGCTTAGGTTTGTGCTAATTTTACTTACTGCCGCGTATCTTGTGTGTGTGTTTATATTAATGATCCCTTTAATTGTAACTAAATCATCGTTTATGAATGTTCACAATTCTGCAATGGGCGCTTTAAGATTACAATCATCAAAGTGCCCGGTGTATACAACGTTCTATTGCAAGGAAACCTTTGTACAGTTCTAAGACCAAATAAACTTGTGCAGCACCAGTTTCCCATCCTCCCTCCCTCCCTCCTTCCTCCTTCCATATTTTGTATTTTCTCGTACGAGCTCATAAAATTTTCGAAGAGCCTTTGCCATTGTATCTGTATCTCTCTATAGATCCCCGTAAGTGCTGGCGGGCGCGCGCGCGGGCTGGCGTCGGAGCTCGGCACCGGAATAGCGCGACCCAATTGTGTTCTCTCAACCGGAAGTCGCCATCTTCCCGACAAGGAAAATTCAATTTGGAAAAGCTCTCAGGCGTGGCTTTTACGCCTCACTGGAACCCGAGCTCAAACTCATTAATATGCATCAAAATAAGAATATACTGGGATGAAAATGGGGGGTCGGATTTTTTTTTTTTTTTTTTTTTTTTTTTTTTTTTTTTTTTTACAGTAAGGAGAAATGAAAGGCTTTGTATACTCTGACCTCACCCCACCCCCCCTCACCCCTTCCGCCCCAACACCATTCCTCCCGGCCAC
Organism: Penaeus vannamei; assembly: GCF_003789085.1. Taxonomy (NCBI): domain Eukaryota; kingdom Metazoa; phylum Arthropoda; class Malacostraca; order Decapoda; family Penaeidae; genus Penaeus; species Penaeus vannamei. The sequence goes on along the minus strand of NW_020870555.1, from coordinate 381,216 downwards.
CCACTCCACAACCTCTTGCTCGATGAAGCAGTCTGAGTGTAATGAAATTAAGGCGTGACCTGATCTCGCACAGAGTCAACTCGTGTAGCTTAGGTCAAGAGAAGGGGGGGGGTCAGAGAAGGGGAGGTAGAGAGAGAAAGAGGGGGGAAGGGGAGAGAGAGTGAATGAGTCAGGAGGAGAGGGAGGGAGAGACAGAGAAATGGATAGAGAGAGTAAGAAAGGGAGAGAAGGTAAGAGAGATATAAAAACAGGCAGACGAATGGATAGAGAGACAGGAGAAGAGGGAAAGAAAGAGATAGGGGAGGGAGAGCAAGAAAGAGAGTATGTAATTATTTCTATCAGTTAATCCTTCTTTTTCATTCCATTTCTTTAGCCATATCTTTTCCCTAAATATCTTTTCAACTGCAATAATAATCACATTAGTGATGGTAATTATTATTATAATGATGCTGATGAACGTAATAAGGATAAAAACTGTAATAATGATGATAATTATATTAACAGTAGAAATTATAATGATAATATTAACAATGATGATAAGATTGATAATGAAAGTAATGACAATAGTAATGATGATGATGTTAATGATTCTAGTAAAGGATATGATAATGACAATGATTAGATTGATAATAAGGATCATACTAATGAGAATAATAATGATAATATTATTGATGATAATGATGATAATAGTTAGAATAATAATGATGATTGTGATAATAGTAGTAATAATAATGATGAATATAATGATAATTACAGTAGCAGTGATAATGATAAAGATAATGGTAGTAATAACTATTCAATGATAATGATAATGATAACTATACAGTGATAATGATAATAATAATGATGATAATAATATCCCTTTCTGCTTCTATCCATTCTGTCCTGGTTGTGGTCCTTCTTCCCTCTCGTCTCTTCTTTTATTTTCTCTTCTCCTTCTCTCTTCCCTTGCTCCTTCCCCTTATTTCCTTCATTTTAGCTCCTCTTCTCTTCTCCCTTTCCTTCTTCATCCCCTCCTCTTCCCTCTTTCTCCACTATTCCTTCATTTTCCCCTCCCAAGTCCTCTTCCTCCTCCTTGTACCGTTTCCTCCTCTCCGACCTCTTCCTTCTTCTCTTTCTTCCATCTCCCTTATCCTCCCCTTGCTTCTTGCACCGTCCCCTCCTTTCTTTCCTCTTTCCTCTCCTCTCCCTTGGCTCCTTTTTCCTATTTTCTCGTCCCCCCTCTTTCCCTTCTCCTCTTTTCTCCCTCTCTTTTGCCTTCTTCTTCTTGCATCATTCCCTCCTCTCCTCTTTTTCCTTCTCCTCCCCTCTCCCTCTCCTTTATTTTCCCTCTTGTTTCCATCCTCTTTCCCTTCTCCCTTTTTCTCCCTATCTCTTGCCCTTTTCCATTTCTTGCCCCCTCCCCTCTTCTCTTTCCTCATCCCTCTCCTCCCGTCTTCATCTATTTTGCCCTCTCCCTCATTTATCCCGTTTTCCCTCCTCTTCTCCTCCTTATCTGTCCTCCCTCCTCTTCTCCTCCTTCTCTGTCCTCCCTCTCTCTTGCTATCTTCGCCCTTCTTGCACCTTTCCCTCTTTTCCTTCCTCTTCTTTCTCCTTTCCTCGTCATCTCCCCAGCAACAAGCACTTTCTAAATTCCGAGAGAAATGTCCTTTGAATAGAATATATATGAGACTTTTTTCTCTGCCCATATTTTTTTTCTTATGTATATTATTTATTTCCTTTTTACGGGCTAAGTCTATCTGTCTTCTGTCTCTCTCTCTCTCTCTCTCTCTCTCTCTCTCTCTCTCTCTCTCTCTCTCTCTCTCTCTCTCTCTCTCTCTCTCTCTCTCTCTCTCTCTCTCTCTCTCTCTCTCTCTCTCTCTCTCTCTCTCTCTCTCTCTCTCTCTCTCTCTCTCTCTCTCATCTCTCTCTCTCTCTCTCTCTCTCTCTCTCTCTCTCTCTCTCTCTCATTCTTTCTTTCGTCTTCCTGTCATCAAAGTTATTTGTGAGTATTTTAGCTCTTCAACAATAAACCTTTAGGTTTTTCCATTCTTAATATTATTTAGTTGATTCCTTCGTAAAGAAACAAAATATGTATAAGTTTACAAAGAAGTGCAAAAGATGCAGAGAGAGAGAGAGAGAGAGAGAAGAGAGAGAGAGAGAGAGAGAGAGAGAGAGAGAGAGAGAGAGAGAGAGAGAGAGAGAGAGAGAGAGAGAGAGAGAGAAAGAGAGAAATAGAGAGAGAGAGAGACATTCAATCATACGGACAGACAGATGGGCAGACAGACAGAGACAGAGAGACAGGCAGAGGCAAACAGACAGATGAAGAGAAACAGACAGATAACGAAATAGAGAAAGACAGACAGACAGAAACCACCGAGACTAAGAAATGGTCTCAGCCCCCAAGACATAAACTTCCCAAACCTCGCCCCTTCCTACAATGGCCCTTCTCCCCCTCCTATTACAAACACAAACAAGCTCCCAAGCAAAGACAAACAAACTCACGAACAAAGACATTCGTCTTCCTCTCCTTCCTCCTATCTCCTCTTCCTCCCCTTCCTCCCTTTCCCCCTTCCCTCTTCCCCCTTTCTTCCCTTTTCCCTTTTTACCTTCCTTCCCTCTTCCTCTCGTCTTCCTTTCTCCCTTCCTTCCCTATTCCTCTTTTCTTCTCTTCTCCCTTTTTACTCTCCTTCCCTTCCTCCCTTTTTCACTTCCCCTCTTCCTTTCCTCGTCCTCCTTTCTTCCCTTCTCTCTTTTAACTTTCCTTTCCTCTCTCCTCTTTTCTCCCTTCCCTTTCTCCTTCCTTCCCTCTTTCTCCTCTTTCCCCTTTCCCCTTTCCCTCCCTCCTCCTCCCTCTCCCCTTTCCTCCCCCCTTCTTCCCCTCTCCTTCCCTTCCTGCCCCCTCCCTTCCCTTATCCTCCCTCTTCCTTCGCTCCTATCCTCCCACTTCTCCCTTATCCTCCCTCTTCCTCCTCTCCTTCCCCTCCCTCTTCCTCCCTTCTCCCTTCCCCCTCTTCCTTGTCCTCAGCCAGGTCTTAATATAAACCGACAGACTTATAAGGATTTCTGCCACTCCATCGTTCCTCATGGTTGGGGTAAATTGTAGGAAGATATTATATGCAAATATCTCGCATTAAATTGTACCCATGATGGAGGGGGGGAGGGGGAAGGATGGGAGGATAGGAGGTGAGGGGAGGGTTGGAAAAGGGAGGGAAGGATGGGGAGAAGGGGAAGGTGGGAAAAGGGGAGGAGGAAAGGGAAAGATGGGGAGGTGGGGGAAAAGGGGAAGGAAGGATGGGAGGAAGAGGAGGGTGGGAAAAGTGGGAGGAGGGAGAGAAAGGGGAGGGTTGGAAAAGGGAGGAGGAAGGATGGGGAGGAAG
>NW_020870555.1:357857-360357 GCF_003789085.1 Penaeus vannamei | reverse complement strand
ACCATGTCTGCGAGTATGTCCTGCCCATTTAATCCAATGCCCGCCGCCTACACTAGAATTCCGACACGCTGTATTGTCTATGAATACTGCGTGCTGAGTATATATACTGTAATGCGAAAGTCGGTCGCTGCGCTCCAGCAAACTTTCGCTGTAATCAGTATTAATGTTTTGGGTACTTTGAGGCAAAAGAATGGGGTTACTTGAGTATTTTGTCATTACGATGTTTGTATGATCGTCTCTGTAAGTCATTAATCTATAGATTGTATGTAATCATGAGTTGCATAAGTTATATATCGATTTACATAAATAACATTACTTATGCCTTTTAAACAATAACACATGCATAGAATAAACACAAGCGGAAATTATAACATGATACGCCAACATTAAACACACAACCAAAACTCTCACACACTCACACAGACGAATTAGAACTCGCCCCCCCCTCTCTCTCTCTCTCCCTTCCCTCTCTCTCTCTCCTCACCCCAATCTCCTCTCTTCTCTCTGCATAATATTCTCGGGTCTACGTCTTCTTCTCTTCTCTAAATCTTGATACTCATACGATCTCTCAATCTCTCTCTCTCTCATCTCTCATCTCTCATTTACTCTACTCTCACTCCTCGTTCTGACTCTTACTCTACTACTCTCTCTTCTCTCGTCTATCTCTCTCCTACGTCATGTCTCTACTTCTCTACCTTTCTCCTGCTTAGCTCTCTCTCTTAACTCATCTCTTTACAATCTCTCTCTATCTCTCTCATCTCTCTCTTCCCTCTCTCTCTCTCGTCTCTCGCTCTTCTCTCTCTCTCATCTACTTCTCTTCTCTCTCTACCTCTCTACGTTCGTCCTCTCTCTCTCTCTCGTCTCTAATCTCATCTCTCTACTCCATTTTTGCCTCTCTCTCTCTCTCGTCGTCTCTACGTGTCTTTACTATACGACTCTCTTAACTCTACTTCTCCTTATCTTTCTCTCTGCTCTCTCTCTCATCTTTTCTCTCTCTCTGCATTCTCTCGTCCTCTTCTCTCTCTCTCCTCTGTCTATAACTTAACTCGTGTCTCTCTCTACTCTCTCTTCTTCTCATCTGTCTCCTACTCTCTCTCTTTCATCTACTTCTTCTCTCTCTTCTCCTCTCTTTCTCTATCTCAAATTAGTATCTGATCCTCTTCTCACTCATTGAACTCTTCTCTTTTACTCTCTCTCCCTGCTCATCTCTCTTCTCTGATCCTCTCTCTCTACTCTCTCTCTCTCTCTCTACTTCTCTCTCTCTCTTCTGCTCATCTCTCTTAACTTACTCTCTCTCTCTCTCTCACTCTCTCTCTAGCTCTTCTTCTCTTGCTCTCTCCTCTCTCTCTCTCTCCCTCTCTCTCTCTCTCTCTCTCTCTCTCTCTTCTCTCTCTCTCTCTTCCTCTCTCTCTCTATATATATTAATATAGTATAATATAGAATATAATATAATAATATATTGATATATAATGTATATTATATATAATATATATATAATATAGATAATATATAATATATATTATATATATAACATAATGTAGATTATGGCTAATGCATTCCCCCTCTTCTCTCTTCATCTTTACTTGAATATAAGGAGAGTCTCCACTTTACCGCCTATTCATTTTACCTTCCAATACCATTCGATCCCTTCATCGTTCAGCATATCCCTCACAGGTATCATTCCTACCTATCCTCTCACTCTATAGTATCACTTACTACAGTATACTTTCCTCAAGTAATGAGTATGTAAACCCATTTATCTTCTCCTCAACTGTCCTATTCCCCAATCATCCTTTTCTCTAATTATCCTTCCCCAAGATATCCCTACCCGTTAATGACTGCTTTCCCCAGATTACCCCTCCATAATTTCATCTTTCTTATCTTCTAGAATCCTATTTTATAAATTAATAATCATTTCCCTATAATATATCCTTCCAATAAATTATCTTATCCTCAAATATCACTATCCCAATACTCTTCTCAAATGTATACCTTTTCCTAAAAACCTTTCTTCATCAATATATCCTCATCATCCCAATTTACTCTATACTTCAGTCCTCTCCCCTTCCTACTAAATACTAACCCACTCATAACCTCTCCCTACTATCTCAGCGTCGCGCTTTACCTATCTTACCCCTCCCACTATATTTTATAATCCAGAATCCTTATGAATAACCTATAGGACATTAAGCAAGAATTTATTTCCTCCTGCCATCGCCATTTGTTTCCCCCATGACTAGATGTAATCGTTTAAACGATGGATAGCCACATCGGACATTATGGAAAGGGGAAAAGTGGGTAAAAGGGAAGTTGATAGGAGGTGAAATTAGAGGGAGAAAGAGAGTGGATGGGTGACTGATGAGGATAATGGGATGGAGAAGGAACGGTCGGAGTAGTTTTAAGTGGGTACGAATGGAATTAAGGGGCAAAAGGGGCGAAGAGATAAGGGATGAATAGTTGGAGGGAGTGGGTAGATAGTAGGTTAAGAGTAAGGTGGAAT
>NW_020870555.1:344477-348689 GCF_003789085.1 Penaeus vannamei | reverse complement strand
GAAGGGATAAGAGATGAGAGAGAGAAGAGAGAGAGATTAGACGAGAGAGAGGAGGAGAAAAGAGAGAGATGAGAGGAAGATGGAGAGAGAGGAGATAGAGGGAAGGAGGAGGAGGAGGAGGAAGGGAGGGGAAGAGAGAGAAGAGGAGGAAGGAGGAGAGAGAGAAGAAAGGAGGAGGGAGGGAGAGGAGAGAGGAGGAGTGAGGAGGAAGGAAGAGGGAGAAGAGTAAGAGGCATGAGGAAGGGAAAGATGAGAGAGAGTGAGAGAGGCAGGAATGGGAGGAGAGAGAGAGAGAGGAGGAAGGGAGGAGAGGAGACAGAAAAGGAGGGAGGGGAGAGAGAGAGAGGAGGAGGAGAAGGGAAGAGAGAGAGAGAGATGAGGAGAAGCGCAAAAGAGAGAGAGAGAGGGCAGGAAGGCGAGTGGGGAGAGAGAGATGGGGAGGTATAGCGAGGGGAGAGAGAGGAGAGAGAGAGAGAGAGAGAGAGAGGAGGAGAGGGAGAGAGGGAGAGAGAGAGACGGAAGAGAGAGGAGAGAGAGAGAGGAGAGGAGGAAGGGAGTGGAGAGGGACGGGTGGTTAGGGGGAGGGTGGGAAAGCGGGGATAGCGAGGCGAAATTGGGGTGGGTTGAAAGGGAAGGCAGCTGATTTGTTTTTCTGTTTGTTTCCAACATTCTTCCCTTTTTTCTTATAGGTTGCAGTTCGTGTTGTTAATCTACTATGCTTTTTCGTTGTTTATTTCTTTTCTTCTTACTCTTTCTCTTTTTCTTTACTTTCTTCAATCATATCAGACGGTGTTTGGAGTTTGTTTTCAAGTCTCAATGATTCATCTATTTATCTATCTATTCATCTTTATCTGGTAGGTGTAAACCATTGACAATTCTATTATTCATTATCATCATACGACTTAGTTTAATATTATCTCCTAATGAATCAATTATCACTACAATGAGTGTTTTAAATACTTCTTATTATAGTATTACTATTTCATTAATCATTATTTCTCTTATCCTGTATCTCTGTCATCATTTATTATTTAACTATTATTAATATTATCATTGTTCATTGTCATTATCATTGTTATCATTACGTACTTATTTATTTATTCTTCCGTTTTTTGTTATATTTTTACATCTATTTTTTCTCAGCCATTAATACATTTTAAGAACTTATTGCCATAATCTTCCTTAAAAATCACCCTTTGCGCAAAAAACCCTGAACTACAGGACCCAGACGCTTCCTTTTGCAACCCTTGCTGCCTCTGCCAACAATACCAAATTGGCGTCATTATACAGCTATTACAAAGCCTGGTTGCAGCTCCCATCCCTGCAATGCACAGTGTTTTGATGGAGGTGTTAGTGACGGCGCATGCTAGCAATGATCATAAATAATTGCAATGGTAAGTGATAGTAATATACTGATGAGGAGGATGCATAACTGTGCATGATAATTATAATTATTGATTAATAGTAATTACAATGATTAAAAATGCATAATGATAATTATCGCATAATAGTTAATCACAATGATAAAAATGATTAATTATAATTTATGATTAATAGTAATTTCACAATGATAAAAATGAAATTATAATGATGATAAAAAAATGAAAATGATTAGCGATGAAAATATTAATGCACCCTAATTACTCCCGTAGACATTAACAAATTTATCTGTTTTTAAATGAATGGCTCTTTTGGGTAAAATATCCTGAGTTGGAGGATGTTTGCCGAAGAAGACATTTTTGTGTCGTGGTGTTGATACTGGCAACTCTGCTTCAGCCCGGGTGCGTTCTTCCGCACACTCAGAAAACCGGAAGCAGGACAAGGTGTAGACGCTCAATTCTGCACTGATTGCAACAAGCTTTTCAGTCATCGTGGATCTTGCAGCGGGTAATTTATTGCAGAGATATTTTCTTTTTGTTATAAGCGAATTATAAAGTTGAATACTGTGTACTAGGATACTCATACTTGATTTAAGAAAATATTTTATGCTATTCTGTTTAAATGTGACCCAAACTCTTCTATGAGGACACATGCATGTTTTCTCGTATGTAAACACAGGCCATCTAGTATACGTTATCTCCCATGACGTTTTCTTATTTGTACATATGTTATCTTACCATTTTCTATGAATTTATAAAAAGAAAAAAAAATTTCAGGCTTAGATAATCTGAAGTAACACAGCATTACTTTACTGTAATGAGGGTGGCATATTGCACTATGATGAGGCGGCTATTGGCTGCTAAAATGAGTTCATTAATTAGATTGGGTGCGATCGGGAATCAGCACAAGCCAGTTTTTACAGGGAATAGAAAGGCGGCCTATAAGCAACAAGTTATGCATCCCATATTTGTGTTCAAGTGTGACACAGAGAAATTGTTTGAATGTCTGTGGATTGATGCTTACTCATCATGAGTCATAAAGAAGGTTGTAAATTGTTCACGAAATATTGCTCATAAGCATCAATAATTTCAATAAAGAGTAAATTCCTAACCATCCAAAAACTATGTCCATAATAATTATGATAATGAGACGTGAGTAAAAATATTTTTTTGTGAACGTTGATTGATATTATTTTACATAGACTTTAAAAAAGTACAATAAGAATACTTCACTTATTCAGAGCCGCCTTCTGATGGCGGTAGGAATTTCCTGCGTGATACAGTTATATGACAAGTTCAACAACTTGTCCCTGTGGTCCCCGCCCCATTCTCGACCAAACACTCAAGACAGGGCGAAGAAGAAGACTGTTCATGGCTGAATGAAATGCCAACTCCTACTCTTTCCACGTGAGATTGTCAGTTGACCGCGGCAAGAGAACCAAATGAGGGACATCTCACTTCCTGTGAAATCTGTTTCGGGAGATTCTTCTCAGCAATGACCCTTCCAGTTATGATGGCTCAGCAGTCCAGCTTTGTCTGCATGATGCAACAACATTGCAGACAGACCCTTACATCTTTAGACAGCGTCAGAAGCCTTAGAACAAGTGTTGGATACATATCCTATACTTTCCTAAGAAAATAAGGGAGGAAGTAACTAAGCCTATTGCCTGATAAAGATATAAAACTGGATTATTAATTAGGCACTTCCTTATCATTATCTGAGAAAAAGGGTAAGGGAAGCAGCCAGGATGACGGGTTGGTAAGGTGTCAGTATTTTGCAAGAAATGTGAAAGTTTCATTTCCCGTTTGGGGCGAATTCAAAGAGAAAATTGCCTTTCTAGAATGCACACGCAAAATAGCAAACGAGAGAAAATTATTTCCCCCCAAGCTAGTCAGCAAGAAATATTTTTACTCTCGGAAATTTTTTACAGCTTACAGATTTCTCTCTCCTCTCTCTCTCCGCATCTCTACATCTCTCTCTCTCTCTTCTCTCTCTCTCTCTCTCTTCTTCTTCTCCTCTCTCTCTCTCTCTCTCTCTCTCTCTCTCTCTCTTTTCTCTTTTTTTTAGGAAATGTTTTTTTAACGGAGATAAATGAATATGTTTTCCCATTTCTATACAGAGGATTCAACTTTTAAAAAAATACACTAATTTTTTTCGGGAAATATTTTTCCAACAAATCCTTAATGAAGGAAAGGAAAAAAAATGCCACAATTAGTTTTGTATGTCTCTCTAGGAAGTAATAGAAAAAATCTGAACATTTTTCAGATGCCTTCGCCTTCACTGTATATTATCACCATACAACACCATAGCCTGCTGCTTCACTATACACACCACAACACCAATACAGTGCACCATGCGGATGGCGCGAGTTACGGTCAAAGGCAGAGATGGAAGCATTCTTTTTCTAACATTACTTGGAACAACTATTCTCTCTCTCGTCTCTCATATCTCTCTCTCTCGTCTCTCTCTCTCTCGTCTCTCTCCGTCTCTCGTCTCTCTCATCTCCCTCCATTCTCTTCTCTCTCTCTCTTCTCTCATCTCTCTCTCTCTCTCTCTTTCTCTTCTCACTGCTCACTCTCTCAAACCATCCTCTCTCCTCCTCTCTCTTTCGTCTCGTTCTCTCTCTGCTCTGCCTTCTCTCTCTCTCTTTCTCTTCTCTCTCTCTCATGGCTACTTACTCTCTCTGTCGGTCTCTCTCTCTCTTGCTCTCTATAATATATATATATAGTTATATATATATTATATATATATATATAGTATATATACTATAGATAGATAGAATAGATAGATAGAGTAGATAGACTTAAGATAGATAGATAGATTAGATTAGAT
>NW_020870555.1:339477-341977 GCF_003789085.1 Penaeus vannamei | reverse complement strand
CCTTCCCACCATCCCTCCTTCCCCTCCACTCCTCTTCCAATATGCCTCCTTCCGTTCCTTTCCCTCCCTCTCCTCCCTCCCTTTTCCTCCCTTCCCTTCCCACCTTTCCTGCCCTCTCCCCCCTTCCCACTATCCCTCTTTCCCTTCCCTTCCTCTCCCTCTCCCATTATCCCTCCTTCCCTCCCCTCTTTCCCTTTCCCTTTCCTCTCCCTCCTTCCCTTCCCCTTCCTTTCCCTTCCCACCCATCCGAACACGCTCGTACGTGACCGAACACCGCCCTCTCTCTCCTCTCTCTCTCTCTCTCTCTCTCTCTCTCTCTCTCTCTCTCTCTCTCTCTCTCTCTCTCTCTCTCTCTCTCTCTCTCTCTCTCTCTCTCTCTCTCTCTCTCTCTCTCCTCCGCGCCTTCCAAACAACCAAACCACCGGAACCACTTCACTTAAAAACACAATGGCTAAAATCACAACAGTTTGTTTTCATCTCTACAGCTGTTTCTCACACTCGTTCGCTCGCACAGGCAGCAAGCAAGCAACTACCAAGCAAATGAGGCTTTTAAACGCACGAAGGGCTGTTTTTTTTTTTTTTTTTTTTTTTTTTTTTTTTTTTTTTTTTTTTTTTTTAGGAAGGATTGTATAATGGATGTGAGGGGGAGGGGAGGGGGTGGGGGGGGGAGGAGGAAAAGAGGAGAGAGAAGAAGGAAACGAAAGAAAGAGAAAGAGAATTATAAGTAAATGTCCAGGTTATTGTAGCTTTATTTGTTTATTTATCCATATATTTCATCAGAAAGAAGAGAGAGATATGATGATTCGAAATACATGCCGATTGTGTTATTTTTATCAAAATCACTTTTCACAATATTTAATAAAGGTAAAGATAAAGTCACGAAAAAAACGATAAATGAGAAAGAATAGAATAGAAAAAAATAAAATGAAAAAAGAACAGACTAAAGAAGCATTGAGAAATAACAAAAAATGGGAGAATAAAAACGTAAAAGATAAAAAAGAAAAAAAAAATTGACGAAGAATCGTTCCAAAAATTATATCAACGATGAAAGATAAATTAGTAAAAAGAACGATCAAAGGCAAAAAAAAAAAAAAAAAAAAGACTAAATCGAGGAGAATTGAAAAATGAAACAAACGATTAACAAAACAGAAATAAGATAATGAAAAAAAAATAGAAGGCTAAAAAAAAAAGAAGCTGAAAGAGAGGAAGAAGAGATGAAAAAAGAGGAAGAAGAAAAAAAATAAAAAAAAAATAAATAAAATAAACGACGAGGATTTAAGGATCCAAAGCCCCAATACGTGACTCAGTCTCGCTTTGCAGGAAGTTAATTATTACGCAAATTGTGAGGTGAGGAGTGGGACTGATTGCCGGTGAGAGAATGAGGGGAGGAAGGGGAAGGGGGGGGAGAAGGGAAGGGTGGAGGAGGGGAAGGGTGGGAGGAGGGGGAAGGGGTGGGAGGAGGGAGAAGGGGTGGGGAGGAGGGGGGAAGGGTGGGATGGGGGGAGAAGGGGTGGGGAGGAGGGGGAAGGGTGTGGGATGGGGGAGAAGGGAGGGAGGGAGGGGGGAAGATGGGGGGAGAAGGAGGAGGAGGGGAGGGGCCGTGGGGGAGGAGGGGAAGGGGGGGTGGGGAGAGGGGGAAGGGGTGGGGAGAAGGGGAAGGGTGGTGGGGAGGGAGGGGAGCGAGGGAAGGGGGAAGGAGTGGTGGGGAGGAGGGGAAGGGGTGGGAGGAGGGGAAGGGGTGGGAGGAGGAGTGGTGGTGATGAGGGGGAAGATGGGGTGGAGGAGGGGAAGGGTGGGGAGGAGGGGAAGGGTGTGGAGGGGGGAAAGGGTGTGGGAGGAGGGGAAGGGTGGGGGAGGAGGGAAGGGGTGGGAGGAGGGGAGAGGGGGGGTGGGGGAGAGGGGGAAGGGGTGGGGGAGGAGGGAAGGTGGGGAGGAGGGTGGGGGAGGGGGAGGGGGGGGGGTGGGGAGGGGGAAGGTGGGAGGAGGGGGAAGGGTGGGGGGAGTGGGGGAAGGGCTGGGGAGGAGTGGGAAGGGTGGGAGGAGGAGGTGGAGAGGAGGGGAGGGGTGGGGGAGGAGGGGGGGGAGAGGGAGGGGTGGGGAGAAAGTGGGGAGGAGGGGGAGGAGGGGGAAGGGGGGGAGGAGGGGAAGGGTGGGAGGAGGGGAAGGGTGGGGAGGAGGGAAGGAGGGGGGGGGGGGAGGGGGGAAAAGGGTGGGGAGGAGGAGGAAAGGGTGGGAGGAGGGGGGGAAGGGGGGGAGGAGGGAGAAGGAGGAAGGAGGGTGTGGGAAACGGGAGGTTTGGGGGGGGAGGGAAGGGGAAGGGGAGGAGGAGGGAAGGGTGGAAGGAGGGGGAACGGGAGGCTGGAAGTGGTGGAGGAGGTGGAGGGAGGAGGGAGGAAGGGGAGGGGGGAGGGAAAGAAGGGAGAGGAGGGAGAGGAGGAGGAAAGAGGAAAGGATGGAAGGAGGGAGGAAATGGGAAAAAAAGGAAGAGAGGAAGATCGGA
>NW_020870555.1:319477-321977 GCF_003789085.1 Penaeus vannamei | reverse complement strand
TCTGAAATAACTCCCGAGTTAAACAATGCAAGCTGTTATGTAAGCAGAGCCAAACCTTTTGTTCAACTTCCGTGCAAAATGAAAATATATCTGTAAGCCAAGTGATTTTTTTTCTTAGTGAATCAAAATTTACATTTGCTTGAATAATATATGTAAAAGTTTTTTTTTATTATGCAAGCAGAACATTGATGCATATACATAGTGCTATTACTATCATTATTATTTATCACCATTGTTATTATCACTGTTATAATGGTAATAATTATAATAATTATAATGATATTAATAATAATGATGATACTAATAGAAGAAGCAGTAATAATAAAGATGGTGATAATAACTATGATAATGATAACAGTGATGGTAATGATAATGATCTCTGCCTGTTTGTCTGTCACCCCCCCCCCCTACCCCATCTCTCAATCTCTGCCTTTGTTATGTTTGTGTTTATGTTAATTCACTGTTTAGTATGACAGGCTTATCCGACTGCAATCAAATCAAATTGCGGTTGTCTGTTCATTGTGCTTCTAAACTACCATCCACCGGCACTGCGGGACATGAACCCAGGTCAACTAGATTGTTAGACGAGAACGCTACCACTGCACCACACAGCTGACTGTCTGACTGGGTGCGCAAAATCCTTTTCCTATTCATCGCATTTTTTTTCATTTGATGGATAAAATGAAAAAAATGGCCAAAATATATGTATTTATAAATAGAGAGGCATTGATAGCTTAATTGTTGCAGAAGTTATATATTCAACAAATTTGTGTAACAAATATTGACTATCACAAATTACTTTTTTTTCAAAATTGTTGAATGCAAGTTGGATAAGGATTACTGAAATGATGGCAGTGCGAGGATGACGACTATGATAACAATTATTTGATATAAATTATAACAGTTGTACTATTTTCATTACTGATGAAACCCTTTTTACAACAGTAAAGATGTTGATAAGAATAATGAGGATTATAATAATGGTAATAATGGTACTAACAATAATAGCGATGGTAGTAATAATGAAAATAGCCATACAAATAACTACACTAATGATGATGATTATAATAAGGATAATAACAACAATAAAGATAATGATAAGATATATGATGATAATAACAATAATAATAATGATAATAATGATAATGAAAATAATAATAACAATCACTATAATAATGATAGCGATAATAATTATTATGATAATGATAACAATGATAACGATAATAATAGTAATGATAATAAAAGTAATAACAATAATGATAATAATTATTATAATGACTAATAATAGTGATAATGATAATCAAGATAATAATAACCATCATTCTTCTCATTATCATTACCATTCTAATTATCATTATACCAATGACAACATTAATATTGTTGATAATGATAAAAGTTGCAATGTTAACAATGATAATTAAATTAATAATGATGATAATAGTAATAAAATAAAAAATAATGACCATGATTCTTATTATTATTCTAATTATTATCATTATTATTATTATTATCGTTATTATTTTTATTAGTATTAGTATTACTATCATGATTATCATTATTATTATCATTATTATTATTATCATTATTATAATTATTATTATTATTATTATTATTATTATTATTATTATTATTATTATTATTATTATTATTATTATTATTATATATTATTATTATTATTATCATTATCATTATCATATATTATTATTATTATTATTATTATCATTATTATTATTATTATTATTATCATTATTATATTTTATTATTATTATTATTATTATTATTATTATTATTATTATTATTATTATTATTATTATTATTATTATTATTATTATTATTATTATTATTATTATTATATTATTATTATCATTATTATTATTATTATCATCATTACTATTATTATTCATTATTGTTATGATTATCATTATTGATATTATTATCATTATTATTATTATTATCATCATTATTATTATTGTTATTATTATTATTATCATTATTATTATTATTATTATTATTATTATACTATCATTACTATTATCATTTTATAATTATTCATTATTATTGTTATTATTGTTATATTTTATTATTAGTTATTATTATTATTATACCAATAATAACATTGATGTTGTTAATTATGATAGTTGTATTAAAAACAATGATAATGATAAAGGTTATAGTAATTATAATTATAGTAATGATAAGGACATTTATGAGGATAGCAATAACAATAATGACATTAATGATGATGATGATAAATAATGAAAAAATAACAATAATTATCATTATGATGATAAAGATAATAATGATATAATGATATAATTATGAATAACGAATGATATAAAATAATAATATAATTATATATAATATATAATAATATATAATAATATAATAATAATACATAATAATAATAATAATAACATAATAATAATAATAAAATATTATAATAATAATTAATAATAATAATAATAATAATAATAATAATAATAATGATAATAATAATAAC
>NW_020870555.1:311977-316977 GCF_003789085.1 Penaeus vannamei | reverse complement strand
ATTTTTATCATCGTTGTTGTTGTTGTCATAATTTCCATTATTCCCAATAAGGTTTTCATCATCATTAATTTTATCGCCGTAATACCTGTTACATTAGTTATTTTTCCCTATGCTAGACCTTACCTATGAACACGACATCACTCGTGACCTCATTTCCTTTCAACAATCCAATCAAATGGAACCGAATTTTAGCGTCGTCTTCATTTCCTCTCCTGTATCTTTTTTCTGCGAATATTCCACTCTCAATCCTTCCTCTGTTGTATTATGATTTTGCATCCGACATTTGACTGGTCTATTATTTCTTAAGGGAGTGGTTGTGGGTGTGAGTTCCTACAGGTCTGGCTAGGTGCTGGAGGCGAGTTGGAGGTCTACGGGGTGGGTGGGTGGGGCAGGAAGGCTCACCGTCGGCGAAGGCCTAGGTAGTCCTTGTTTGCCGCTGCTCGTCGAGGTCAGTTGGAGGATCGAAGGACGGTGACCTCGGCCCGGACGCTGGAACTCAGATTGTGTGAGGTGTCCGGGAACGAGGGGAGCCTGCGGACCAATGAGCCGCGAGGTGACCGCGCCATCCAATCAGGCTTCGGCACTGAACCATCGAGAAGCGGCTGATGGTGAGGTGCGAGGACAAGGCTGTGGACCTGTGTGACCCGACCTGGGGAATTATGCCCAACTGCAGGTTCCGGGATCATGCTGCTACGGTATCCTCTCCCTTTCACTCCTGCTTATCCTAAATAATAGACAAATAAATTAACCTAACAAATTCTTGCTTTGCTTAATCTAATCTAACCAATCCTTACCTTCTTTAGGCTAAGCTAATCTTTACCTAACCTGACCAATTCTGATCTTACCACTAACCTAACCTATCCTAACATAACCTATCCTTACCTAACCTAACCTATACTTACCTAAGCTAATCTAACCTAATCTAATCTAATCTACCCTTACCTAACATAATTAAACAAACAATTTTGCCGAATCCGATTCCATCTCACCTAAATAACTGGTATAATGCAACAAACACACATCCTCTCTGCATTAATATCCCCGTTATACATTGCCAAAGACCGTAACCAGAGACAACCTTCTGCAAGTTCAGTTCAAAGTTTGAGTGCATCATCTCGCATTACTCACGCAACTGAACTCCCGAAGACAATTAATTAAAAGAAAACAATGCCACGGCTCTAATCCTAATCCCAGTCTCCCCAGGCCTTCTCCATCGCGCAGACAACGACGTATCGTGAACTAGATCTCGGCAAACAGAAGGCTGACTATCGGGTGTCGCTTCGGCCGTAACGGGGAAAGCCGGGTTGCAGAATTCTGTGTTATGGCGTCGATGGGGGAGCGAGGAACTTCGTCTTTACAACTCTCTGCGTCATTATGTGAAGTTGTGGAGGCTGCTGGAGCCAAGCTGACTTCGCCTGAGGGTCGTAGATATTCTCGAGAATATTCTGCGAGTCTTCATTGCTTTCTTGTTGTTGTTCTGGATATCATCATAGACCAGTTCTGCTTGTGTTTCGTCCGGACACTTATTATGCTTGCATTTTCCGTCTGAAGGGATATTCCGTGTGAATATCATTCTGCTCGTTTTAGTGGAAAATAAGTTGATAACTGACAGCATAAGTATCAAAGAATCACACACACATACACATATACACACATACATACGCGCACGCACCGTTTTACTAATCTATGAAAATCCTATTCCAACTCAATTGCTCTCATTATTGTTATTGTTATTATTGTTTTCATTATTATTGATATCATTATTACCATTTTCCTTAGCATGTTACTTGTGAAATTATCCTCAATGGAACACATGGATTAAATTAAACCAGGTCAGCTTCAGAAAATGAACCGGTTGAACAATCCAAACAAGCCAAATCAACTGAACCTTAAATAATAGACCACTGGAACCCAGTAACTAAACCAATTGAACCACAGACACTATACCATTTGAACCCTGGGTGTTGAACCAACTAGACACCAGAGAGATAAAAACACAGACTAAACTAGTTGAATCCCAGAGACGAAACCAAATAAACTTCAGAGAATAGACTAACTAAACCCCAACATCTAAACCACCTGAAACCCAGAAGCTAAACCACTCGAAAACCAGAGATTAATCCAACTGAACTGCAAAAAATAACCCAAGTTTCCGGGGTCCGCTAAGCCAAGCGAACACCAGAAACTAGACCAAATGAACCTGAAAAAACTAAACCAACTGAACCCCAAAGACTAACATCTACATCCCAGGA
The DNA here is from genome assembly GCF_003789085.1 of Penaeus vannamei. Lineage (NCBI taxonomy): Eukaryota > Metazoa > Arthropoda > Malacostraca > Decapoda > Penaeidae > Penaeus > Penaeus vannamei. The sequence continues at coordinate 314,725 of NW_020870555.1, read as the reverse complement.
ACTAAACCACTCCAAACCCGCAGACTAAACGAGCCGAACCCCTAACAAGGGGATTGGGTCATTGAACTTACACAGAATTCCCACCTTATCTCCGTCCAATTCAAACTGCCTTTACGCCCAAGAATAAGCACAGAGCTGCAAGTCGCGAGGGAGATGTCTCTTGTGCATGTTGCAAGAGACATCGGGTGAAGTCGAATTGCCGCTTGTCAATTCTTGATACCGGAAAGTGGCTCATTTTTGTCTCTTAAAGGGGGTTGAAAGTGTAGGTGGTTCTCCATGTACCGGAGGTTCAATTGTTTTTTTAAGGAAAGGTGTTGGGGAGGGAGAGAGAGAGAGAGAGAGAGAGAGAGAGAGAGAGAGAGAGAGAGAGAGAGAGAGAGAGAGAGAGAGAGAGAGAGAGAGAGAGAGAGAGAGGAGAGAGAGAGAGAGAGAGAGAGAGAGAGAGAGAGAGAGAGAGAGAGAAAGAGAAAGAAAGAGATTCTTTTCCTCGAATAAAGAAAAAAATATTTCCTTCGCTCCACAACGGACGCAGGCAAATAATACATGACACCCATCGAACAAGGGACACGGTTAAGAAAGACATGTCTGTATGATATATAGAAAGACAAAAGAAAAGGGAGAGAGAGAGCGAGAGAGAGAGAGAGAGAGAGAGAGAGAGAGAGAGAGAGAGAGAGAGAGAGAGAGAGAGAGAGAGAGAGAGAGAGAGAGAGAGAGAGAGAGAGAGAGAGAGAGAGAAGAGAGGAGCGAGAGGGAGAGAGAGAAGATAGATAGAAGAGAGAGAGGAAGAAGAGATTAGATGAAAAGAGAAGAAACATAAGAGAAGATGAGCGACAGACAAAAATAAAAGCATAAAGTAAAGTAAAGTAGAAGAAAAAAAAATCGCCAGAGGACATTCCACATATTCCTCCTGTCTCGTCTGACTTACTTCTTCGTCTTCTTCGTCTCCTCTTCTCCTTTTTCTTCTTCCCCGTCTTCTTCGTCTCCTCTTCTCCTTTTTCTTCTTCGTCTCCGCTTTTTCTTTTTCTTCTCCGTCTTCTGAATCTCCTCTCCTCATCTTATTCACCTTGTCACTCTCTTCCTTTCGCAAGAAGATCTTATTCATTTTTAATTTTTGTGTTTCTATCTCTTCTCTCCGATGTCTATTATTCCTCTTCCCCCATTTTAGGTTTTCCTCACATTTTCATTTTCAATTGTTTTGTTCTCTAAGAAAAGGAGTTCCATCCCTTTTCCATTGTAGTTTTGATGCGTATGTTTTGATGTTGTCATTACTTGGTTTATTAACTTTACATAATTGTTTGGTATTATTATTTGGTTTCTGTTATTATTTGATCAAGCGCGCGCGAACGGGCACACACACACACACACACACACACACACACACACACACACACACACACACACACACACACACACACACACACACACACACTCACTCACTCACACGAGTTCACAAAAGGATCAGCTGATAAAAAGTGTCGACTTGTATTTGCGGAATAAAACTACCAGCTGATTGACATTCGTTCTTCTCCCCTTTGAGGTTCGTGCGCTTTTTCCAACTCCGGCGCCGCTCCTGGAATGCCTTTGGTAATGAAAGCTTTATTCCGAAGGACAGGAAAGAGTTCAGCCACAAATGAGAGATCATCATAGCTCCTGATTTTTCTTTTTCTGGTGGTCGTAAATAGCTTGGGAGCATTGTGGGTTGCCAGCCAGGTCGAAGCCACGGCCACGCTCCGAAGCCATGGTTAGCACCGACTTGTGAGCTCGGGCTTTGTCCTGACGAAGCAATAATACCCTCTTCATCAGTACTCGTCTGTGTTTAATATTCGCTCCACGGTGCTGTGTCAACAAAATGGCACATCATGCGTATTATTTGGAGAAGAAAGGGAAGAAAATCGTTGAAATCCCAGACTTTGAGCTTCTTCGGATCTGTTGAGGACTTTGACTTCGACTTGGTGCGATGATACGGCCCCCAACCTTCAGCCTACACAACGCTCGGCGGAAAACTTGTCGGATCTCCACCAGACACTCCAAGTCTTCCCTTGACACGACTAACTCTTGCACTTTTAATCAAGGGTCAGGCTGGAGCGACCGGCAGCCTCTCTCGCACTGCACGTTCTGAATTCCGAAAGATCGAAACGGAAGATGCGAACGGAATGAAATGCCCGATTGAGTGCCCGTCGTCTACTCTCCGCGAAATATCAACGCAAATCTTTTCCTTGAGGTTGAGGGTCGTCCAGAATCCTCGTATGGGAGCATTTTGCGAGCTTTTGTTCTTCTTAAATCTAGATAGCTGCACACCTTTGCACGGAGGATACAGCCCCCGGTGTTGCAGAAATGTCAGAGTGAATGTTCCTTTACCTGTGGGGACCTGACCGAAGGGAGATCTTTTCACGAATACTCGCTAAAGCCGACTTTGCAAACCCGGAATGGGGGCTTAAATGAACGCTTATCAGGAAACAAGCGATGAAAAGGGATATTTCATTTTTAACTTCAGGTTACTCTTTTCAGTCACGACATTTTCAAATGATTCTCGCGTGTAACACACACACACAAACAAACATATATGTGGGAGGACATGTATGTATATGTGTGGATATATATGTTTATATATGTATTGTGTTTATATATATATATATTATATATATATATAATATATATATATAATATATATATATATTAGAGAGAGAGAGAGAGAGAGATGAGGAGAGAGAGAGAGAGAGAAGAGAGAGAGAGAAAGAGAGAGAGAGG
>NW_020870555.1:274477-286977 GCF_003789085.1 Penaeus vannamei | reverse complement strand
AGAGAATAACAGGAAGAGGAAAAAGAGTGGAAAAAGAAAAAAATAAGAAGGAGGAAGAAGTAAAGTAAAAGAGACGAGAAAAAGGAGGAAATGGAAAGAGAAGGATATAGATGAGAGAAGAGGAACAAGAAAATAGGAAAAAGAAAAGGAAGATAAACAAAAAGAAGAAAGATAGGGGAAAATCAGAACAGGAGAAAGAGAATAAACAGAAACATGGAAATAAGAGAATAGTTGAAAGTACAAGAAGAAAAAATAAAATAAAAGCAAAAAAAGGTGTCTTTTGGGATTAGGGTTTAAAAGGAAATTCTATCTCATTAATAAAAGTGTACCATAAAGCTGTCTGCGAAAAAGCGCCCTGTAAATTATGGAGAATTTAAACATGGTTGTTTCTCTTCAACATAATCATGGCCCTGGATATTCCCGCCTAAAACAAACGGAGTCAGAGAAGTAATTTTTGTTTGTGTGTAAATCACTCCCTTCCTCTCTCTCCGTCTCTCCCCCCCCTCCCTCTCTCCTCTCCTCTACTCTTTTCTCTCCCACCCTCCTCCCTCCTCTCCTCTTTCTCACCTCCCTCCCTCCTCTCTCTCCCCATCTACTCTTTTCTCCCACCCTCCCTCCCTCCTCTCCTCTTTCTCCCCCTCCCTCCCTCCTCCCTCTACCCCCCTCTACTCTTTCTCTCCCACCCTCCCTCTCTCCTCTCCTCCTTTCTCACCCTCTCTCCCTCTCTGCTCTCTCCCTCTCACTCTCTCCTTCTTCTCTCTCCCTCATTCCCCTTTCTACTTCTCTATGGCTTCCCCATTCTCCCATCATTCTTGCTCACACTCCATTATTTTCTCTCTCTTTCTTCTTTTCGGTCGCTTGCTCTTCTCTCTCTCTCTCTCTCTCTCTCCTCTCTCTCTCTCTCTCTCTCTCTCTCTCTCTCTCTCGCTCTCTCCTCTCTCTCTCTCTCTCTCTTCTCTATGTCTCATCTCTCTCATCTCACCCATTTCCTCAACGTTTCGTGTCATCCTCTCCTCCCCAACCTTTCACACAATCCCAGTAACTTGCACCACCATGCATTCACATCCTCGCTCTTTGTATCCCCAATCTATATGTCCCAATCCCCGCTAAATCCTCACCCCTTTCTGATTCCTCCCTCTTCCTCCTCCCCATTTCCCCATGACGCTTCTCTTCTCCTTACACTCCCCTCCACCAGCCCGCCCCCCATTTTATTTCTCCCTTACTTATACTATCCTTCCCCATCCTTACTTATCTCAGTCCCCCCTCCCCATCCTACCTACCGTCCCCCCTGCCCTTTACCACCCTCTGTTCTTTCCTTCCTCCTTACCCCCCTCCCCTGTATACCCCACACCCGTAGCTCCTACCCCTGCCCCCCATACCTCCTAACCTATCACTCCAAAACCCATATACCCATCGTTACCATATCACTCTCCCCGCAGACACATACACATTATAATGATAGAATTAATATATAAATCAGCCAATAAATGCACAAATAAACAACAAATACACAAATTACACATAAATTGACAAAAAATCAAAAATCAATCAATCAATTAACATAAAAGCGAACAAATAAATTAACAAGATAAACAAACAAACAAAAAGAAAAAAAACAACAAAAAAAATGCCGAACAAACAGGAAAACAACGATGCACCAAGAAAATACACAAACAAACAAACAAACCGACGCCATCCGGCCGAGGACGCGGAGCAGACGAGATCGGAAGACACGGGGACGAGAGATTTGCACAGAACGCCGTCGAGAGAATAAAAAAAGAGATCCGAGGAAGAAGAGGGGGTGGGTGAGCGTGAAGATGAGCGGGATATGATAGTGAGATAAGTGATGTCTGAGATGGATGTGATGTATGGTAGTGCGATTCAGGAGCCCGGATGTAGAAGGAGTGTGTCGTAGCCCGAGGGAGAAGAGGGAGAAAGAGAGGAGTGGAAAAGAGAGAGAGGGGAAGATTTGAGAGACGAGAGCCAGGGAGGAGCCTACGGCGAAGAGGGAGAGACGAGGTTACGTGGCGGGGAGGGTGGTGGGGCTGGGAAGGGTGGGGCGATTTAAGGTGGTGGATGATGTGGTGATGAGAGAGAGATGAGTGAGAGAGAATAGGAGATGTTGATGGGAGAGGGAGATTGAAATTTGCAATATGTACATGGCAATATTTATGTATATTGCGATATATAATATTATAAGCTTGTAAAAAGTTAGATGTAATGTATAATCTATATTAGAGGAAAGTTTAAAGAGAGAAGGAGAAGAGAGGAGAGAGAGAGGAAAGAGGAGGAGAGAGGAGAGAGAGCGAGGGGGAGAGGAAGAAGAGGGTGGAGAGAAGAGGAGATTGGCGGAAGAGGATGGGGAGGCGGACGCGGAGAGATGTAGAGGAGGAGGGGTGGAGGCCGGAGGTGAGGAGGAGAGAGAAGGAGAGAGAGCAGAGGGAGAGGATAGGAAAGAGGAGAGGGAGAGCGAGACGAGGGGGGGAGGAGGCGAGAGAGAGAGGAGGAGAGAGGAAGAGAGGGAAAAGGAGAGAGAGAGACGAAAGGGAGAGAGAGAAGAAGAGGAGGAGGCGAAGAAGAAGAGAGGAGAGATATGAGAGACGAGAGGAGACGGAAGAGAGAGGGAGAGAGGAGAGGAGAGAGAGAGAAGGAGAGAGGAGGGAGAGAGGAGGAAGAGACGAGAAGGGTGGGAGAGAGACGAGAGAGACGGAGAGGAGGGGAGGAAGAAGAGAGAGAGAAGAGACGGAGAGGAGAAGAGAGAGAGAGAGGAGGAGGAAGAGGTGAGGAGGAGGGAGAGAGCGAGAAGGGAGAGGGAGGAGGAGAAGAGAGAGGAGAGAGATGAGGAGGAGGAGGACTGAAGAGAGACAAATAGGAATAAAGACGACAACAGTGATTTATAGACAAAACCGAAACAATGATGGGATGAAACTCAATCACATAACAATAATATCCAAGGGCGGAATTTTCTGTATTGCAGCCGAATAGGATGTTCAGCTTTGAAGGAGGGAAGAGAAACCAAAGCAAAGAGCTGAGTATAAAACCAGGGAAAGAAGGGGAAAGGGGTGAGGAGGTGGAAAAACGATCACAAGGCAGAAAATTGAAGGGGGACAGGAACAAATACCTGGTTTAAAGGGGGGAATATGCAAGGGACACGGATGGAAATTCGAGGGAGAGGGAATTTTTCTGATATAAAGGGGGAAGTAAAGAGGAAGAAAAAAAGAGAATGTTAAGGAGTGAAGAGTGGAGAGGTTGGGACGAAAGGTTAAGGGTTGCCAAATAGTAGAACGATTAATTGGATTATGCTAGAGAGGAGAGAATAACAGGTAATTATAACACGATATAGCGTGAGATAATGATTAATGATAATGGAGTGTGACAATATAATGACTGGAGTAGAGTATTGTTGACGAATAATAAGAGATGACAGATTGAAGGGAGATATATATAGCAATGATAGGGTAAGGATGATGTTGACAATGACGAGGATGTTGAACAATAATAATGGATGGTGATGTGACCAATTGATTTAATAAAAGATGATAATAATAAGTATTTATATATAATATAAATATAATTAATAGAAAGGAGTAGTAGGGAGATGATGGATAATATTAGCAAATGATAATGAATGATTTAATAGAGTTAGAAGATATTCTTAAAAAGATTATTCTTAATAATATGACAGTATAGTAGCAGGGATAATAGTGATAAAATAATGATAACACCCCCTCCCTAGTTTACCGTATGGTTGTCAAGAGCTCCCACTGCCCCCGATACGAGAGCTGAGATTGTCTAATTTTCTCTGATTTCTAGAAATTTCTCTGGGTCGCCACCACAAGGTAGATGGGTCATGAACGACCGAGACTCCAATCCTTCCTTCCTCTACTTGGCCTCCGTCCTCGATCTTTTCGTCATCTTCCCTTCCAGACTATTCCCTTCCCCTCTTTGTGTTGTGGTTTAGTGGTTATTCCCGTATAGTAACGACGCCAGTGAGCAAGATTCAATTTTCACCGCAAAGTTAAAAAAATTCAGGAAGGGAAAAACACCCAGCGCTGTGGTAAACAAACTTCATATATTGAAAATAACAATTTATAATTCAGCTTCAGTATTCCGATCATTTTGAAACTTGAAGAACGAAAGGAACACAGACCCACACACACACACACACAACACACACACACAAGAACACACACACACACACACCACACAACACACAAGGACACACACACACACGGCACCACAAGAGAGACGAACGACAAGAGAGACCACCACCAGACACCAAACAGGAGAACAGCAACACACGACACGACTCTGCGGGACAAACAAGAGCGATGTTCAAATTTGACAGACAAAACAGAAACCAAACAATAAGACCACCAAGAACAGGGGAGACCCGAGACAGAAAACTTGGAAAACAAACAAAAAGAGGAGAGAGAGAGACGAGAGAGAGAGAGAAAGAGAACGAGAAAGAAAAGAAACAGAAAAGAAAATAAAAGACGAAACATCAGGAGAAAGTTGAGAACGGAGAAGAAGAGCGGAGGACTCGAGAAGGACGGTAGAAGAAGAAAGGAAAAGAGAAGGAGCAAGAAAGAAGAAAGGGGAGAGAAGGTTACCAGAAAAGACAGACGAAAAAACAAGAGAATACGAAGGAAACGAACGGCAAAACAAAGGAGAACGGAAGACGGAAAAGGAAGAAGAAGAAGGGAGGGGGGAGGAGAAAAGAAATTGAATAAGAACACAGAGAAACCACGAGACAGAACAAAAAAACAAAACCGAGACCGCAACGAGAACAGAGAAAGAGAGAGAGAGAGGAGAGAGTTGAGGAGTAGCGAAATAGAGAAGAAATAGAAATTAAAAACAGAGAGAGGAGATGAGAGAGAGAGGAGAGAGAGAGAGAAGAGAGAGGAGAGAGAGGAGAGAGAGATAGCGAGAGAGAGCCAGGCACACACATACACGCACATATACATACATACATCTAGATAGACAGATAGATAGATAAATGTGAGGAGAGAGAGAGAGAGAGAGAGAGAGAGAGAGAGAGAGAGAGAGAGAGAGATAGCCAGGTACACACACGCACACATACATACATACATATAGATAGATAGATAGATAGATAGAAGGGGGTGGGGAAGGGGAAAAGCGATAAGGTGGTGGTTATGTGGTGGGAATAGGCTTGTATGTAGGTAGGTTTGCGTGTGTGTGTCGATAGGTAAATTGGTTGAAGGAAGAGAAGGAAAGGAGGAGAAAACAGGAGAAAAAGAGAGGTTAAGGAAGTAGAAGCGAAGAGAATAGGGAGGGGAAGGGAAGATGAGGAAAGGGGAGATGGATAGAGAGAGAGAGAGAGAGATTCATTCACCTTCTTTCCACATGTTTACTTATTTACCAACCTACTTATCTATAAACCTGGCTGTATAGCTATTTACCTACTTATGTACGTATGTATGTATGAATCCGAGTATACTTGTGTATGTATGTATATATAACCTCTCCGATAGGGATTCGAACCCCCACCGCCATTGCAAGGAACCTGCAAGACGGTCACTCTAACCACTGATACACAACCCACAGAGTGTGTAAAACTTCGCTATCCTTACTTATGTATGAGTAAGTAGGTAATGGCTATGGATGCCAGGTAGCTCCTAGTTGCGTACTCCTTTTAGTGGGTCGCGTATCAGTGGTTAGAATGACCATTTTACAAGTTCCTGGCAATGGCGGTGAGGGTTCGAACCCCTATCGGAGAGGTTATATATTCATGATATCAATGCGGTATGGCATTATTCCATTTTTCATTGAATATACCTTAGGATTTCTGATTTGGGATTTGAACTTCTCTTTCACGGGAAGTGTGTGTAAATTTCGCTATCCTTACTCATGGATGGTAGATAGCTTCTAGTTGCACATTCCTTTTAGTGGGTCGTGTATCAGTGGTTAGAGTGACCGTCTTGCAGGTTCCTTGCAATGACGGTGGGGGTTCGAATCCCTATTGGGGAGGTTATGGCATTATTCCATCTTTCATGTATGCATATATGTATCTATGTGCAAATGTATGAATGTGTATATATGTGTGTATATGTGTATGAGTGAAAGTGAGTGTGTGTGTGTGTGTGTGTGTGTGTGTGTGTGTGTGTGTGTGTGTGTGTGTGTGTGTGTGTGTGTGTGTGTGTGTGTGGTGTGTGTGTGTGTGTGTGTGTGTGTGGTGTGTGTGTGTGTGTGTGTGTGTGTGTGTGTGTGTGTGTGTGTGTGTGTGTGTGTGTGCGTCGGTGCGTCTTAGTCTGTGTGAGTATGTGTGTGTGTGTTGTACATTGCGTGAGTATGTGTGCAAGCGCAAACAAGTGCACCATGCTCGCCCCATACAAGTGCTGCAATCCTCACCAAACAGCCATCATTTCCACATCGAGGAGTCCACATTTACCATACATATCCGCCATCCCACCACTTCCTAGGACTCTGACGTCACGACCTCCCCCTTCCCCCACCCCCAACACTCCCTACAAGTCATCTCTCTGTTCCCTTTTTCTCCCTTCTCCTCCCCCATCTTCCCCCTCCCCCTTCCCCTTCGTTTTCCCATCAGCCCAGTCCCTCTCCCTCCTTCTTTCCCCCACCAGCCTCTTCCCCCCTTCCCTCCCCTCCACCAGCCCCTTCTCCTAACCTCCTCCCCCTTTCCCCAACCCCCCCTCTTCCCTCCTTCCATATTTTACGGCGCGATAACCGCTCTCCCGCTGAAGCCTCGTTCGCGATACCACGGGATACCGCATTCAAAAAAAAAAAAAAAAAAAAAAAAAAAAAAAAATCGTTATTCCAAGAACGACTATCCCTCTATTTTTTTCCATGGCAATTTTTTTCTTCTTTTTTTTTCTTTTTTTCTACTAGACAAGCCTTTTCCATTTCAACTCGAAGTAGGCATGGGGGAAAAAATGAAAGTGGGGGGTAGTAGAAAAAATGCAATAAAATTGTAATAGTCCTTTTCTATGAGATAAATATACGATGGAATAGGAGGGGGAGGGGGGGAGAAGAAAGATGGAGAAAGGGTGAAATTGGAGGAGGGGGAGAGAGAGGAGGAGGAGAGGGTGAAGGGGAAGGGGTTGAGGAAGGCGAGGGAGAAGAGGGAGAGGATGGAGGAGAGGAAAGAAGTGAGAGGGTGAGGAGAAAGAAAATAAAAGGGGAAAGAGGCGAAGGAAGGGACAGACGAAAGAAGAGGAGGAGAGGGGAGAGGAAGGAAGGAGAAGTGGATAGAGATTGGAAGAGTGGGAGAGCGGAGGTGGAAGAGAAAGAGAGAGAAAGATGGAGAAGAGAAGGTTATAGGGGAAGGGAGAGGGTAGAGAAAGGGGAGAGGTTGGAGGAGGGGAGAAAGGTTGGTGGAAGAGAAGGAGAGAGAAGAGGAGGAAAGAAGTACCAAGAGAGGGACGAAAAAAAGAAGAGAACAGGGAGAAAAAGGGAAAAGGAGAAAATGAGATTAAAATGGAAGTTGAAGAAGAAGGAGAGTGGAATGAAAGAGTTACAAAGAAAAGGGATAGAGAAAGAGAGGAAAAAGAAGGGAATAGATAGATAGTGAGAGAGAGAAATAGAGAAAAAGAGGGAGAGACAAACAAACGGACAGAGACAGAGACAAAGACGAGGGAGAAAAGAGAGATAAGGAAAGGGAAAGATAAGAAGAGGAGGGACAGAGAAACAAAGGGAATGGAGGGTTGTAGGGGGCGGGGGGAGGGGGGATCAGAGGCACAGGGACGGCAGAAGAGTATATAAAATGTAGATGAACTGAGCAAGGAATCTGACCTCCCTCTTTGTACTCCGGGAGAGGGGAGTCCACCGCAGCATCCGACGCGAAGGACCGGTGACGTGGCGGTCTTTGATCTCTCGCGTCTTAAACTTCCTTTTTTTCTGCTTTTTTTTTCTCTCTCTCTCTCTCTCTCTCTTCTTTTTTTTTTTTTTTTTTTTTTTTTTTTTGCTGGGTCTTACCTGTCGGAGTTTTTTTTCTCCTACTCTCGTTCTCTCGTTCTTCCGGTCGTGGATAAGCCTGGATCTTGCTTTCAGCCGCTCCCCCCCCCCCCCCCCTTGAATAAGATAAAAAGATATTTGTCTTTGACCGCTCTTCTGGTCACCGATTTGTCGATGTTTCTTGCGAAGTGGAGCATTGGGAGTACTTTTTCTCTCTGTTTGCTGATATTTGTCTGTCTGTCTGTCTCTCTCTCTCTTTTTCCCTCTTCTCTCTCTTCTCTCTCTCTCTCTCTCTCTCTCTAACTCTCTCTCTCTTTCCTCTCTCTCTCTCGCTCTCTCTTCTCACTCTCTCTCTCTCTCTCTCTCTCTCTCTCACTCTCACTTTCACTTACTCACTCTCTTTCTCTCATCACTCACTCACTCACTTCTCATTCTCCTCTCTCTCTCTCTCTCGCTCACTCGCACCCTTTTTCTACCAAAGATTTTAGTATTTTGTCATCTCACTCCTCCAGCCTTGACCTCATCACCTCGGAATCCCTCCTAATAAAAGAAATATGCAAACTCTCTCTCTCTTACTCACTCTCTCTTGCTCTCATTCACTCAACTCTTTTCTCTCACTCCCTCTCTCTCTCTCTCTCTCTCTCTCTTTCTCTCGCTCTTTCTATCTCCCTCCCTCACTCACTCTCTTTCTCATCATTCACTCTCACTCACTCTCTCTCTCTCTCTCTCTCTCTCTCTCTCTCTCTCTCTCTCTCTCTCTCTCTCTCTCCTCTCTCTTCTCTCCTCTCTCTCTCTCTGTCTCTCGTTGTCCGGCATATCTTGTGGGAAATCAGGAGGCCGTAGACGCACGGTCCCCCCGTTGCGTAACCCGATCACCCCGATACCGAAGGGAGTATTATCCGTTCGCTAATATACAGTCTGGAATGGGTTCAGGGATTCATGTGGTTATTTTGCTTTGTCGTCCGTACGCTGATGGCCGTAAATAGGAGCCATATTTAGGCATATTCATACGTACCTGCACTAACTATACTATATATACATACATATATATGTGTGTTATGTGTGTGTGTGTAAATGTGTGTGTGTGTGTGTGTGTTGTGTGTGTGTGTGGTGTGTTGTGTGTTATATTATATATATATGTTATATAATATATAATATATATATATATATATATATATATAATATATATATATATATATATATATATATATATATATATATATATATTATATATATATATATAATATACGAATAATAACAATGATAATATCAATTAAAAAAATAATGGTAACAGTATCAAAAGAAAAAATCCGTAATATAATGGTATAAACCAGCTGGCTTCTGTGTGATTGAATCGTGTTCGTGTTCAGATGCTGCACCAATTCTTGACGCTTTCAAAGGCAATAGACAAGTACCTTTCTCCTTTGTGAATGTGCATTTCGAGTCATTTTGCAAAAGGCTTTTGTCATGTGAGACTTCATTATATTTTTATGAACGGCCTTCACTTTTTTTCTTTTTTTGATTTTCCCTTATTGTCGAGTGGCAATAACTCGCTACAATATCTGCAATCCCTGTTATAGTCCCTATTTGGACAGGGAAAAAATCATCAACGGAATTCAAAACAGATATTAATCCGCGAGAAAGGGTCGTTAAGCGGCATCAAGTGCTTATCTCCCTGTCCTTGTTGGAGGGATATCGTCACAGCCCTATCGTCATGACTACTGGCTGAGCTAACGCGGGTTCGCTGGGCGCCGCCGGGAGGAGAAGCACTGCGTCTGGAGCTGTACTTGCTTCCTGAATCGAGGCTTGCTGGAGGGCACCTTCCGTAATTGTAAGTAGAACATGTTGAATGCTTCTAGGTACATGTGTATATATATTGCATATATATATATATATATATATATATATATATATATATATATATATATATATATATATATATATATATATATATATATACATATATATACATATATATATATATATATATATATATATTATATATATATATATATATATATATAATATATATATATATATATGCATACGTATATATACATATACATATATTTTTATGTGTATATACGATATATATATATATATAATATATATATATATATATATATATATATATATATATATTATATATATATATACATATATACACACACATTCACACACACACACATACACACACACACACACACGAGAGAAATATACTATACTGATTGACGAAATGCATTGCATATTTGTAGGCATGCATGCAAAACGCACGAGGCAGTTTTCCTTCTCCTTAGCGCCTTAACCTTTCAGGATCAAGCCTCAGGGCCTGTTATGCTCAAGCACGACCACCTTCGGGAAAGAGAGTGTTGAGCGTGAGATAATCTCCGAAATGAGGGTGTTGGGCGAGCTGATGGCGCCGAGTAGCTGCTGCTCTCGGATTTCAGGCGACGGAAATGGGCTGTGGGCGGGGGTGGGGGGGGGGGGGGAGGGGAGGGGGAGGAGTGGTGGAAGGGGTTGTAGAATGAAGAAGCGAAAAGGGGGGGGGCGGGGAGAAGAAGGGGCGGAGGGGTTGGGTGAGGTGGGGAGGGTGGGAGGTGGAGAAAGAAGAGGAGGAGGAGAGAGGGCGAGGTACAAAGGAGGGGAGTGGGGGAGGGAGAGAAGGAGTAGAAGGGGATCTGTGGATGGGGGGGGGGAGGCCAATTACTAGGAAGAGGGAGGGGGTAAAGGAAGGGAGAGGAATGGAGGAGGTGGAGAGGAGAAGGATAGAAGGACAGAGGAGTAAGGAAGGGGAGACGAAATGGAAAGAAAGAAAACAGGAGGGAGAAGAACACCAAAGAAGGAAGAAAGAGAGATAAAAGAGAAGAAGAAGGAGAGATAGGAAAGAAGAAAAAAAGAAGGAAGAATGAGAAATAGAGGGAAAGGTTAAAGAGAAATAAAAAAAAGGTTGCATATATGGATTAAGGAAAGGGAAGAAACGAAGACAGCGGTCAGTAGACAAACGGCAATAAGGGGGGAGGAGGGAGGGAGAGGAACGGAGGGAAGGGAGGGAGGGGAGTGGGGGGGGGGCAGAGGATCATCACAGGGGGCAAGGAAGGGAGAAGGAGGAGGAGGGGGGGGGGGGGGCACACGATCGGCCCTCAGGAAACTCGTCTACTTCCCGGGATGGGAATCGTCCCAGTGGAATTGAAACCCGATGCCCGCGACAGCCTGAGCGAGCGGAGGCGGCGGCGCCCCGGCCAGCCACGCGCACACGGCCACGTACACACGCGCGCGCCCGTATGGAGACTTATGGGCTCACCGATACTAGGAAATGGCTTTGATTTGTATTCCAGTGGAAATACAGATGCGCTCTCTTAGGGTTAGAGATGCAGTACGTACATACATGTACCTCAGGAATACATACATACATAAACACACACACACACCACACACCACACACACACACACACACACACACACACACACATATATATATTATTATATATATATATATATATATATATATAATATATATATATATATATATAATATATGTATGTATATATATATATATATATATATATATATAATATATTATATATATATATATATATAATATATGTAGCCGTAAAGAAGGTTGGGGTTGAGAGCAGGTGGAATGGAAGGGTTCTTTGCTGGGGTTTATTGGGGAGGCAGGCGCGACCAGCGCGAGAGCCCCGCGGCCCCGGGTGCCGAGGGCGGGAGTGACGAGCGCGACCGTCGCCTGTCCGTCTCTCTGCGTCTGCTGTCTGAGGAGACGTCCCTTTATAGCACTTTTCCTTGCCGAGGCCGATTGCTTGTTTTGGGCCGTCGAAGTGGTCAAAGGAGAAGTGTAGAGTGAACAGCTGCTTCCGCTGAAATAAGTATATATGATAAGATAGATAGATAAATAGATAGATTGCAATGTACTTATATTCATATATGGATATATATGTATGCTTAAACTATACATACACTTGTCTGTATGTATATGCGTGTATATATATGTATGTATACTTGACATATATGTATATATATATATATATATATATATATATATATATATATATAATAATATATATATGTATATATATATATATATATATATATCTATATATATATATATATATATGTATATATTATATATATATTATGTATAGTATTATAATATTAGTACATATATATATAACTATAATTATAATATATTATATATATATATTAGTATATATATAGTATATATATAGTATATGTATAGTAATGTATGTATGTATGTTATGTATTGTATAGGATACTATAGGTATAATATACTACAAACATCACAAACAAAACACACACACACACACACACTCACACAACCACACAAAAACACACAACAACACACAACACCACACACACATGACACGCACAGACACACCTATATATATATATATAATATATATATATATATATATATATATATATAGTATATACACACTCACACTCACTATATATTATGTACACACATACACCACAGCACACACACACGCACACACACACAACCCACAACACACACACACACACACAAC
>NW_020870555.1:256977-261977 GCF_003789085.1 Penaeus vannamei | reverse complement strand
TGACCAGTTTACAACGACGCCCCCCCAACCCACCCCCACCCCCCCAGCCCGACCCCCACCACCCCAGCCCGACCCCACCAGCCCCAGCCCGAGCCCCCACCCCCCAGCCCGACCCCCACCCCACCCCCCACCGACCCCCACCACCCCCCCAGCCCGACCCCACCACCCCCCAGCCCCCCCAACCACCCCCAGCCCACCCCACCACAGAGCCCACCACATCCTCCATTTCGAGATCCCTCTGCCCTCCCCTCGACTCCCCCCTTCCTCCCGTGTCTAACACTCATCCTCGTCCTTTCTCTCCCTTTTCTTCATATTTCCTGTTTAGTTTTCTTCCTTATCCCCCTTTCCTCTACATCCTTTCCCTCTAACTCCCCCCCCCCTTCTCTCCTCGTTTCTTCCAGCCTCTCTCTCTCTCCCAATCCCTCTATTTCTCCTCCATCTTCCTCCCTCCCTGTCCCTCTCTCCCTGCTTCCTCCCTGTCCTCTTACTTTTCTCTCCATCCTCCTCATTCTTCTCCCCTTTTCATGGCGATCACGACAAACAATCAAACGCAATGGATTCTTCCCGGAAAATATTCTCGCTCGCACGACAATAATGCGGATCCACTCGCCCCGCTCCTCGTCTCCTCCTTTATTCCTCTCCAACTTCTTCCTCGGCTCCTTGTCTCTCCTTTATTCCTCTCCACTCTCGTCTCTCTTCTCTCCTCTATTCCTCCACCTTCCTCCTCGCCTTTCTCTTCTCTCCTTTATTCCTTCCACTTTCGCCCCCGTCTTCTTGTCTCTCCTTTATTTCTCTCTCGAACTTCCTTCTTGTCTTCTTTTTTCTCCTTTATTTTTCTCTAACTTCCAACTTCTTGTCTCTCCATTATATCTCTCCAATTTCCTTCCTCTCGTTTTTTCCTTTCCTTTCTTCGTTATCTTCCCTTTCTACTCTTCTGTTCCTTCTACTTTTCCTTTACTAACCCTCCTCCCGTCTACTTTACTACAGTCATCCTTCGACTCTTTTTTTTCTTCATCACCACCTTCTTTCAGGTCTTCTTACTTCTCTCGATATCATCATTCCCTTTTTTCTAATTACCCATTTATTAATTAATCTATCCATTATACACCTTTTTTGTAAGCAGTAGAAATCCGATGAAAAAGAAGAGAAGACAGAGAGAAAGGAAAATAAGAGAAAACTTCCAAGGCTTCAAAACCGCTAGGCTTTAAAACTATCGGCAATACTTCTCCGTATATAGTCATAAATGTAGGGATATTCTAGTCTAAATGCACCCGTGGTAAATCCTAGCAACAGAGCAAAAACGAAAAAGTATATATACATACATACTATCACATGTGCACCACATGGAACATGGATACACACACACACTATCATGTACATACACAAAACAGACACACGCACAAGCACTATCACCACAGAAAAAAACGAACAAACATACATACACACGAAACGATCACAAACAGAAAACTTACACATACATAATCCACGTACACCACAACCCCCCCCCCCCCACCACACACACACACACACAATTACACAAACAGACAGACAGACAGACACGCACAGATTACGCGCAGATACGACAAGAAAACTACACATATACAGCTAGTTTCCTCCGAACGAGCCGCTCCTTACAGTGGCTGCCTTTTATTTGGCATTCCCTCGGCGCCTTGGCCTTGTTTACGGCTCCGAAAACAGCTCCTCGTATACTCAATTATCTCTGTAAACGGGGCGGCATTAGACAAGAGGAGAAGGGAGAGGGGAGGGGTGGGAGAGCAAGGGGAGGGGTGATGGGAGAGGGGAGGGTGATGGGAAAGGAGAGGGGTGAGGGAGAGCAGAGGGGTGAAGGGAGAGGGGGAGGGGTGATGGGAGAGGGAGGGTGATGGAAAGGGAGGGGTGATGGGAGAGGAGAGGGTGAAGGGAGAGGGGAGGGGTGAAGGGAGAGGAGAGGGGTGAGGGAGAGGAAAGGGGAGGGGTGAAGGGAGAGGGGAGGTGAAGGGAGAGGAGAGGGGTGAAGAAGGAGAGGAGAGGAGTGAAGGGAGAGGAAAGGGGAGGGGTGAAGGGAGAGGGGAGGGGTGAAAGAAGAGGAGAGGGGTGAAGGGAGAGGGAGGGGTGAAGAAGAGGAGAGGGGTGAAGGGAGAGGAGAGGGGTGAAGGGAAGAGGAAAGGGGAGGGGTGAAGGGAGGGGTGAAGGGAGAAAGAGAAGTAGAAAGGATTGAGTTGAGAGGGGGGAGAGGAGGGTTGAGCAGAGGCGGAGAGGAAAGGGTGAGGGGAGGGTTGAGTAGAGAGGGAAGAGGGTAAGTAGAGAAGGGAAAGGAGAGGGGTGAGGAAAGAGGGTAGATTCGAGAGGGGTTGAGGGAGGAAGGGGAAAAGGCAAGAAGGGAGGGGCGAGTGGAATTACCAGATGAGAAAGGATTGAGTGGAGAGGGGAGGGGTGACTGGAAAGTGGTGAATGGAAAGGGGAAAGTGATGAGGGAAGAGGGTTTAGTGGAGAAAAGAGAAAAGAAAGCAGTGAATGGAGAGAGGAGAGAGGAGAGAGGGGAAAGGATAGGAGTCAAGTGAGCGAGGGGAGAGAGGACAGGGGAAAGAACAAGACCAGAGGAAGATGCCCAAAAGAGGACGCAGCGGCACGCACACGCACACGCACACACGCACACGCATACCAGGCATACATACAACACGCCCGCCATGACAACGCCTCATACTACCTCATCGAACTTTTATTGCGGCTCTGCGCTTGATTGATGTTATGGGGACCTGAAGAATCCTAAAGACGGAATGGGGGGGGGGGAGGAGGAGGGAGGAGGAGGAGGAGGAGGAGGAGGAGAAGAAGAAGAAGAAGAAGAAGAAGAAGAAGAAAGAAGGAAGAAGAAGAAGAAGAAGAAGAAGAAGAAGAAGAGAAGAAGAAGAAAAGAAGAAAAGAAGAGAGGAACGGAAGAGAAGAAGAAGAGGAGGATGAAGAAGAAAAAGAGGAAGCGGAAAAGAGGAAGAAAGAAGAAGAAAGAGAAGAAGAGGAAGAAGAAAAAGAGGAAGTGGAAGAGTAAGAAGAAGAGAGGAAGAAAAGGGAGAATGGGGAAAGGGAAGAGAGAGGAGAGAGGACAGGGAAAAATCTGGGACAAAAAGTGTATGATGGATAAAAAAGGATTCATTAAACTTGAAGAAGAGAAGAAGAAGACGAAGATGTATAAAGGAGAGGAGGAGAAAAAAGAAAAAAAAAAGAAAAAAAATATTCCTCGGTCACGGAAAGAACGGCCCTTCCTCCAAACTCCAAACTCCACCGATGTTGTCGCAACAAGAAATGCATCTCAGTATGAACGGCAGTCCTCCGCCAAATCAATGCATTTTTATTCCACCTGAAAGACCAGTCGCCATTGCCGGTCTCCTTGTGGCCAGACACCCAAGACCCTTTCGCTGGATATCCAAGTTCGTGCATCCGAGAGGGTTGTCTTCAGGATTATCCAGAGAACAAGAAAAAAAAATTGCAAATCTCCTATACATGGATATGCAAATGGCACGCACGCACGCACGCACACGCACGCACGCACGCACACACACGCACCACGCACAACACACACACACACACACACACACACACACACACACACACACACACACAATTTTCATCGCTTGGACCTCAGCAAGCAAGACGCAAAGCTACGGCGAATGAATGAATGAATGAATGAATGAAATACAAGTCGAATTAACTTGGGGCTGAAAGTAATTAATCCCATGCATATTCAGCCCGGCTTCAGCACTTCGCGGTAAATCCTTTCCAGCCACCAGGCCCCGCCTACCTCCCCGGACACGCCCAGCAGGCCCGCCTTGCCCAGGCATGAATTTATCGGAGCGACGTGAGTGAGTGAGTAAGCGAGTGAGTGAATGAGTGAGTGAGCAAGCGAGTGAGTGAGAGAGTGAGTAAGTGAGTAAGCAAGTGAGTAAGCGAGTGAGTAAGCGAACGAATGAGTGACTGAGTGAGTGAGTAGGTGTCTGTGCGCGTACGCGGAAAGGGCAAATGTGTGTCATCTTAAACCGAATTAAGAGCAGAAACGGCCGGAAGTTAATTTGCAAATATTCCTCTCAAATCCTACAGTCAGGCACAATCACTAATTCACGCAACTCAAAAGTATCTGTTCCACTCTTACTGTATCCTCCTTCTGTCTCCTTCCCTCTTTCACACTCTCTCATTGCCCCTGTGTCTCCCTATTCCCTTCCCTCCTCCTCCTCCTCTTTCTTTTTCTGTTTTCCCTCTCCCTCTCTCTCCGCCCCTCTCCTCTCTCTCTCCGTCCTTCTCTCTCTCCGTCCTTCTCCCCTTCTCTCTCTCTCTCCCTCTCTCTCCGCCCCTCTCCCCTTCTCCCCCACCCTCTGCCTCTCCCCAACTTCACCAACTCACTTTACAAAACATTTTCATAAGTCGGCCTAGCACACCGCTTGTCTCCCGTTTGCGGATCTGAAATAGGATTGGAAAGGGAGAGCGAAGAAGGGAGGGTGATGAAGAGAGGAGAGGAGCGAGAGAGAAGAGGGGAGAGGGAAGGAAGCGGGGAAGATGAGGGTAAGGAGAGGGAAGAGGGAGGGGGGAGAAGGGGGGAGGGAAAGAAGAGAGTAAAGGATGGGGGAGCATTAAGGAAGGGGGAAAGTTGGAGAAGGGAAAGGGAATGAAGGGGGGGGAGGATAGAGAGAGGGGAAAAGGGAGGGAAGAAGAAGAGGGAGATGAGAGGGGAGAGGAAAGGGAATTGGCAGGGAAGAGGGGGAGGAGGAGGGAGTGAGAGAAGGGAGAGATGAGAGAAGAGGGCGCGAGGGAAGGAAGGAAGAATGAGAGGGGAGGAAAGGGTAATTTGAAGCAAAGGAAGTGTATGACAGGAATTGAAGTAAAATGGAAACAGGAATTGGAGAGAAGAAGAAGGGAAGGGAAAGAGAAGAGAAGAAAGACGAGAATAAAGCTTAGAACGCGGAAGAGCCAAGAAGCCAACGCCACAAACTCAATTCCAAGTAGAGGAGGAGGAG
>NW_020870555.1:251977-254477 GCF_003789085.1 Penaeus vannamei | reverse complement strand
CTCTCAGCCTCCGTCTCGTGTCCGTCCTGCATCCTTCAGCATCCTCTCGTCTCCTCCTCCTATATCCTACTTCCGGTCTCCTCTCTCCTTTCATCCAGGCTCCTTATTCCTTCCTCTATCCAGTCTCCTTATTCTTTCTTATCCAGTCTCCTTATCCCTTCCTCAATCAAGTCTCCTTATTCTTCCTTTGTCCAGTCTCCTTATTCCTCCCTCTACCCAGTCTCCTTATTCCTTCCTTTATCAAGTCTCCCTATTCCTTCCTTTATCAAGTCTCCATATTCCTTCCTTTACCCAGTCTCCTTATCCCTTCCCTCACCCTTTCCCCCCCCAACACACACAGCAATCCACAAGGCTTCCACTTTTACAGGAACTCTCGCTGCCGCCGCCGCAGGTAGGCCTACGTATAGTTCATCACAAAGCGGGAAGTTTATCTCTCGGGGACTAAGCGGTCAAAGGGCACCGGCTTATCAGTTTTGGAATTGCGTTAATTATGGATCGCAATTATTAATTTGACGGGGGAGGGGGGAAGGGACGAGGGAGGGAGGGAGGGAGAGAGGAGCGGAGAGAGGAGAGGGAGAGAGAGAGAGATGAGGGAGGGAGGGAGGGAGAGAGGGACGAGAGAGAGAGAGAGAGAGAGAGAGAGAAGAGAGAGAAGAGAGAGAGAGAGAGAGAGAGAGAGAGAGAAGAGAGAGAGAGAGAGAGAAGAGAGAGAGAGGAAGAGAGAAATAAGAGAGAGAGAGAAAGAGAGAGAGAAAGAGAAGAGAGAAGAGAGAGAAAAGAGAGAGAGGAAAACAGAGTAGCAAAGACAGAAAGACAAATCACGCAAGAAAAAAAGAAAGAGAGCGAGCGAGAGAGAGAGAGAGAGAATGAGGGATCCGCGCCGTCAAATAAACCACCGGATTTCCATTGCTTTGAAGTCCTGCTCGCGCGCCAGTCGTTATGAATCATATTTGCCCGA
The DNA here is from genome assembly GCF_003789085.1 of Penaeus vannamei. NCBI lineage: Eukaryota > Metazoa > Arthropoda > Malacostraca > Decapoda > Penaeidae > Penaeus > Penaeus vannamei. The sequence continues at coordinate 253,519 of NW_020870555.1, read as the reverse complement.
CAAACAAGCGCCGTATGCTGACCTTAACCAGCCCGCTGCGAACATGGCACAAACACATACGCACCGTCACATTCAAACATACTGCATATATAAATAAAGGAATAAATAAACACGCACACGCCCGCACATACACAAACATGCACACGCACACACACTCAGAACAAAGAAATTAAATAATAATAAAAAAGAAAAAAGTACCACACTCCCTTTCCTAGCACCAGGCCATTTCCAACCTCTTCCTGTTAACCCTCCTTCCCTTACTCCTCTTACTCCTCCTCCTCCTCCCCTTCCTCTACCCCTCCACCACCTATCCCCTCCACCCTCAATCCCCTTGACCTCTTCACCCCTTTCTCTTTCCTTCTCCTTTATCCTCGTCTCTTGACCCATGCGTTACCGCCTTTCCCCTCTTTTTTCACTCTCCTCTTAAACTCCCCTTTGCAACCCTTCCTCTACCACTTCCGCTCTCCACCTTCCCCATTCCATCCCTCCTTCCCATTCCCATTCCCATTCTCCTCCGTTTTCTCTCCTTTTCCAGTTCCCTTCTGCCTTCTTCTTCTTCCCCTCCCCCTTCCTCCTTTCCCCTTATCTCCCCTTCCTCCTTCCCCCCTCCCCCCACCCTTTCCTCCCTTTCCCTTTCCCCTTTCCCCCCTCCTCCCCCCCCTCCCCTTCCACCTTCCCCCTCCCCCTCCCCTCCTCTCAGCAAAGAGCCCCCAGCAAAGCGGTTGTTCCATCAATAATTCCGACGATCGACAGGTGATGCTAATGGTCATCCGCTGGCAGGTGCGCCGGGACGTGCTGACGGACAGGGTGAGAGGGCAAGTGAGAGGAAGGGGAAAGGCTGGTGGTGGTGGTGATGTGGGGGGGGGGGGTTAGGGAAGAGTCTGGAAGGGGGTGAGGGTGAGACGGGGGAACCGGTGGGGAGGGGGAAAGGGAGAGAGAGAGAGACGAGAGAGAGAGAGAGAGAGAGAGAGAGAGAGAGAGAGAGAGAAGAGAGAGAGAGAGAGAGAGAGAGAGAGAGAGAGAGAGAGAGAGAGAGAGAGAGAGAGAAAGAGAGAGAAGGAGAAAAAGTGTATAGGGAAATAACCAGGGTGGGAGGGGGTATACGTACGAGCAACAATACCAACAAACCACCAAAATTACCCCCCCAAAAAAAAAAATAATAATAATAATAATAATAATATAATAAATAAATTTTAAAAAATAAATAAAAAATAACACCGATAATAAACCACAATAACAAACCCTATCCCCCCCCCAAAAAAAAAAAAATAAAATAAACAATCACCTAACCACAACATTATATAACAATTATATAAACGACATCGAGCCTAATGCAATTATCGGCTCCATGCATTTTTAATTGCACCATCATGAGGAAAATCAGTTCCGTTCTTCCTCAACAGCTGATTCTCGGGGATGACGAATGATAGTAATAGTAATAGTAATAGTAATTGTAATAGTAATAGTAATGGTAAAAGTGACGGTGACGATCATGATAATAGTTATAACAACAATATCATCTTTTATTATCGTCATGATGAT
>NW_020870555.1:234477-244477 GCF_003789085.1 Penaeus vannamei | reverse complement strand
CGAGAGAAGGGAAAAAGAATTCAACCTTATTATATCATAAAAAAAAATAAAAAAGAATGGAAAAAACGAATTCCACACGCGTCTGGCTGGAGAGGGGGGGGGAAAGACGGGCGATTAGGGGGGGGGGCAGAAAGAGGGGAAGGGGTGAGTGTCAGGATGTTAAGGGAATGGGAAAGAGAAGGAGGACGCGGAAAGGGAGAAGGAAACATTCAATTGAAAAAGGGTGGGAGAACGGGAGGGGAAAAGAGTGGAGAAGGGGAAGAGGAGGGGAAGGAATGGAGAAGGGACAGAGGAAGAAAAGGGGTAGGGGTAGAGAAAGGGGAAAGACAAAAGGAGAAATCCATAAGAGAAGAAAAACAGTTATCCAGATCTACCGTTTCCATCCATTACAAAAAGCCATTAATCGCTACACACTTGGCATTAAAAACCATAAGCCAATACACAACGACGCCCCAAACCCTCCCCAACATGTTCCGAATTCCGCCTGAAGCATCCACATAATTTACCCCTTGCTGTTTGGGTAGGGAGGCCTTCGTGGATCCATTTAAGGCATGAACTTTGACATATATACAGATTACGATGATGCTAATGTCGGGAATTAAGGAATTGTCTGATTAAGACCTCTCTCTTATTCATTCTCATATCATAGTTGTTATGTTTTTCATTAATTCATTAAGACACCTATTATCAGGGTCGTAACTTAATATACGTATAGTTTTTTTTTATTAGGAGTTTAGACATTATTATCAGGTTCGCAGCTCAAAAAATATAAAAAAATATATATAAACAAAATAAAACAATAAATATGTAAATTAGAAAAAAATAATAATCCATTTTCTGAATACCATCTGTTCCTCCTTATTCATTCTCAAAGTATAGTTTTTCATTAAGAGTATCTAAGCACTTACCCGATCTCCTTTATCCTCATTATTCATTATCATTATCATTTTCTTTCTTTTCATTCCCTTTTTCTTAAGAAATACCACACACGTTCCACATATATTTCATCATTTTCTTTATTTATCTTCATTCCTTTCTTTCTTAAATACCCCACACCTTCCACATCCATTTTATATGATATAATCTTAACTTGTTCGTCCGACGCCCAAAACTCACGAAGACGAAGCCGGTCGAGAGATGACGTAAATTTGAATGATGATCGAGCACCGCGCATTCGAGATATGCACGGCGCTCGTTGCTGGGTTGGGTTGTGCTGAGTGGGTTGAGAGTGGGTTGAGAGTGTTGACTGGGTTGGGTTGGGTTAGGTTGGGTAGAGTGGGTTAGGTTGTGCTGAGTGGGTTGAGAGTGGGTTGAGAGTGTTGACTGGGTTCGGTTGGGTTAGGTTGGGGGCGTTGTGCTGTGTGGTTAGAGTGGGTTGAGAGTGTTGACTGGGTTCGGTTGGGTTAAGTTGGGTAGAGAGATTTAAGGTTGTGCTGAGTGGTGTTGAGAGTGGGTTGAGAGTGTTGACTGGGTTCGGTTGGGTTAAGTTGGGTAGAGAGATTTAAGGTTGTGCTGAGTGGGTTGAGAGTGGGTTGAGAGTGTTGGACTGGGTCGGTGGGTTAAGTTGGGTAGAGAGATTTAAGATTGTGCTGAGTGGGTTGAGAGTGGGTGAGTGTTGACTGGGTTGGGTTGGGTTAGGTTGCGGTAGAGAGATTTTAAGGTTGCTGCTGAAGTGGTTTGCAAGTTGTTGATGGGTGGGTTGGGTTATGTTGGGTAAGTGGGTTGGTTGTGCTGAGTGGGTTAGGTTGTGCTGTTAGTGGTGAGTGTGCGTTGTGCTGAGTGGTTAGGTTGTGCTGAGTGGGTTAGGTTGTGCTGAGTGGGTGAGAGTGTTGCTGACGTGGGTGGTTATGGTGGGTAAGTGGGCTTTGGTTGTGCTGAGTGGGTTAGGTTGTGCTGAGTGGGCTGAGAGGGTGAGAGTGTTGACTGGGTTTGGTTGGTTTATGTTGGGTAGAGTGGGTTTGGTTGTGCTGTTAGGGTGCGAGTTAGGTTGTGCCTGAGTGGGCTGAGAGTGTTGACTGGGTTGGGTTGGGTTATGTTGGGTAGAGTGGTTAGGTTGTGCTTGAGTCGGATGAGAGTGTTGACTGGGTTGGGTTGGGTTACTTGCTGGGTTTAGAGTGAGGTTGAGGTTCTGCTGGATTGGGTTAGGTTGCTGTGCAGGTGATGGGTTGAGATGGGTTGAGAGTGTTGACTGGGTTGGGTTGGGTTATGTTGGGTAGAGTGGGTTAGCTGTGCTGATGTGCTGAGTGGGTTAGGTTGTGCTGAGTGGGTTGAGAGTGGGTTGAGAGTGTTGACTGGGTTGGGTGGGTTATGTTGTGCTAGTGTTAGTGGTGTGCTGAGTGGGTTGTGCTGAGTGGTTAGGATGTGCTGAGTGGGTTAGGTTGTGCTGAGTGGGTAGGTTGTGCTGTGTAGGTGTGCTTGAGTGGGTTAGGTTGTGCGAGTGGTTACGGTTGTGCTTGAGTGGGTTAGGTTGTGCTGGGTGGGTTTAGGTTGTGCTGAGTGGGTTGAGAGTGTTGACTGGGTTGGGTTGGGTTAGGTTGGGTAGAGAGGGTTAGGTTGTGCTGAGTGGGTTATGTTGTTGCTGAGTGGGTATGTTGTGCTGAGTGGGCTAGGTTGTGCTGAGTGGGTTGAGAGTGAGTTGAGAGTGTTGACTAGGAGAGGGTTGTGCTGAGTTGGGTTTGAGAAGTGTTGACGTTTGGTAGAGAGGGTTATGTTGTGCTGAGTGGGTTATGTTGTTGCTGAGTTAGGTGGCTGAGTGCGCTAGGTTGTTGGCTGAGTGGGTTAGGTTGTGCTGAGTGGGTTGAGAGGGCTGAGTTGAGTGGGCTGGGTTGGACAATGGCTTTCTTTTTGATATGGTTAATGCATTTTACTCGCTCTCTAGTTTGTTTGGATAATGGCCTCGAAAATGGCTTTGGCTTGGTCAAAAGTTTAGCCTGAATGGATTGAATCTAGCGGCATGATATGTATGATAAGGTAATGTACGGTAAAGTATAGTATGGTGAAGTATGTATGGTATGGTAAAGTGTGGTGTGTGGGTGTGGTGTGGTGTGGTGTGGTATGGTATGGTATGAATGGTATGGTAAGGTATGGTATGGTATGGCTTGTTCGGTGCATTATACTCGAGTTTCATTATTTTAGTTAGATTAACAATAGCCACGGCCAAAAAAAAAAGCCTTTACCCGTTTCCCCCAACAGAGGTGTATTGCCTAATCGGATTTATCTTTTCCATTTGTGAGAGTGTATACAACACCTACCCCCCCCCCCCCGCCGCACACGTCCCCCGAAACACGGCTTTTGGGTGCGTTACCGCGGGTTGCTGGAAGCGTACATGCGTGTGTACCGGTGTGTATGTATGGGTGTGCGTGCGATTCCACCTGCCCTTCGAAACGCCCTATTACGTTAATCAGGATTTTGCGAAGACCTTTTACCCACCAACCCACCTAAGCCACCCAAACCTGCCTTCAAACCCATCCAAACCTCCTAAGCCACCGCAATCCATCCCCCTAAGCCACCCCGACTCACCTTCTAACCCACCCACCAACCCACCCCACTCCCGAATAATTAACCGCTAAAAAAAACATTTAACGCAAATCCCTCTCCGTTTCTTGCAGACCTCAACCTTTCTCCTATTCTTTCTTTATCTTTTTTTCTTTTTTTCCTTTATTCTTTCCTTGTTTTTTTTCTTTTCTTTTTTCTTCAATGATATCCCGAGTTCAAAGGCGTGATATGAGCACTGGTGCCAATTGCAGCCGAGCGGGTTTCGAACTGATTGAAATGTCATTTTTTCTGGGCCATAATTCCAGACTGCTGAGTTATTCCTCCGACTGATGACTTGGGGCAGCTTCGACACCTTGGCATTTATTCCTTCCTTCCTTTTTTCCTTATCATTCACTCACTCACTCATTTACTTAATCCTCCCCCTCTCTCTCTCTTTCCTTCTTCCTTCCTCACACATACTTCTTTCTTTCTTCTACTGCTCTACTGCCTTCTTCCTTCCTTCCTTCCTTCCTTCTTCCTTCCTTCCTTCTTCCTTCCTTCCTTTCCTTCCTTCTTCCTTCCTTCCTTCCTTCCTTCCTTCTTCTCCCTCTCCCTCTTCCCTCTCCCTCTCCCCCTCTCCCTCTCTCTCTCTCCTCTTCTCTCTCTCTCTCTCTCTCTCTCTCTCTCTCTCTCTCTCTCTCTCTCTCAACACACACACACACACACACACACACACACACACACACACACACACACACACACACCACACACACACACACACACAACACACACACACACAACCTCCCGGAACTACACCCCCTCCCTCCCTTTTTTTATATATAAATAAAGGCGCCCATTCTCCGTACACTCGTTGCATTTCTAATTACCATCCCATCCGCACAGTCTGCTTTCCCTCGGATGAGTCTCGTTCCCGACTGCGCTAACGTTCCCGAATTCAATCAGCCTCCGTCTTCCCACTCGCTGCTAATGCAAGCACGAAAAGAGGAAGGAAAAACGCTTTGTTTTCCTATTCTTTTTTTTTTATTCACATTATGCTTAACCCCTGTCTCCTCCTCTCCCTTAAATGCCGTTCCCCTATACCCCTTCTCCTTTTCATCCTTTCCTTCCCATAGCTTCCCTTTGCATTTCCTTCCCTCCCCCAACTTCCCACACATTTCCATTTAATAATCCTTTCCGCAAACCCTTCCCCCTCTACGTTTCCTCTCCCCTTCCCCCTACCTCTCCATAACCCCCGTTCTTCTCTCCCCCATCTTATTCCTCCATTCTCTTCTCCCCCCTTTTCCCCCATTCCCCTCATCCTCCCTCCAATCCCTCATCACCCCCATTCTTTCCCCTTTCCTCATCTCCCCCTCCCATTCCCCCCTCCCTTTCCTCCCATCCTTTCCCTCCACCCCCCCCTTCCCCCTCTCATCCGCCTCCCATCTTTCCTCTTCCTCATCTCCCCCCGGCCTTCCCCACCCCCATCTTAGTGCTCCATGCCATCCCCTCCACCTCCCTCTTCTCCTCGCCTTCTTTCCCCTCTTCATCATCCCTTCCCTTCCCTCATCCCACTCCCCTTCCATCTCATACTATCACCTTCCCTTCCTCATCCACTCCCTTCCTTCACCCCAGGCTGGGTTTCGTGTACCCCTTTAAGCATAACGAATTATAAGATTTCCCCTTCCCCGGAGTCGACTTCTGGACCTTCAGGGGAAGCTGCCTCGACCCTTTTACGGCAGGTACACGAGCCTACGCACGCACAGGTAACACCCAAACGAGCACGCACACACACCCGTACACAATAAATACAAAAAAAAAAAACACAACACACAGGACCTACGCACAGCACACGCACACATCAACTGTACCCCCACCACCTACGCACACCCACACGTGCATACACACTCGTTTACGTGATTATGAGCTGGTTAAAAACGCCGCAAAAAAGGGTAAGGCCACCTTTTTCCACCCTTGCATGGGCGACAAAGTTTACCCTCCCCTCTCCCTTCATCTCACTTCCCCGTTTCCACTCCTACCTCCTCCCCAACACCACCACCCCGCCCCACACTTGTGTAAGTACATGTAAGTATACTCGCTCACATTACCTTTACCGCGACAGAGCAAGCAGGCGAGCGGGAGAGAGCGAGAGGGAGGGACAGATAGATATAGATAGATAGATAGAAAGATAGATAGATAGGTAAAGAGAGAGAGAGAGAGAGAGAGAGAGAGAGAGAGAGAGAGAGAGAGAGAGAGAGAAGAAAGAAAGAAAGAAAGAGAGAGAAAGAAGAAGAGAAAGAAAGAAAGAAGAAAGAAAGAAAGAAAGAAAGAAAGAAAGAAAGAAAGAAAAAGAAGAAAGAAAGAAAAAGAAAGAAAAAGAAAGAAAAGAAAGAAAGAAAGAAAGAAAGAAAAAAGAGAAAAAGAGAAAATAGACAGAAAAAAAGAAAAAAAAAAGAAGAAAAAAAAAGAAAAAAAAAAGACAAAGACAAAGAGAAAAAGAGAAATGGCGAGCAACCGACCGACCGCACTTAACCCCGGTCTTTTCTAAAAGGTCACTTCACAGACCCCGCATCACCCGCGGCGCCATCGGATGCGTACCTGGAAAGAAGGAGAGATATGCATGAATAAACACAACTCCAGAGAGTATTATAAAAGACAAAAAAAAGAAAGAAAAAAAAAAAGAAACTGGTATTAAGTTTAACGGTTAGAAAAATATATATATTATCAAAACATAAAATGTCATCACAAAAGGCATCATAAACATCCTCATCAGTCATCATTACTCCCAAAGTCATCACAATCACAGCCAAAGTCATCAATGATCATGATTACTACCACCATCTTCATCACCATCATTTCTATCATACAAACTCATCCTACGATTTTTTTTATTATCATTCTTTATTCTACTTTTAAAGTACACACATAAAAAAATAATAATAATAATAAAATTAACAACACTTATAACAGCAATAGCAACAACAACAAAAACAACAGCATCAAAAACAACAAAAATATTAATAATAATAATAAAAACAACAACAACAATAATAATAATAATAGCTGCTACAACAATAATGATAATGATGATAATGATGATAATGATGATAATGATGATAATAATAATAATAATAATAATAATAATAATAATAATAATAATAATAACAATAATAACAATACCAATACCAATACCAATAACACCAGCAACAACAATAGTAATATGAACATCAGCAACAATGTTAAAGAAAAGAAACACCTCCAAAAAAAAAAAAAAAAAAAAGATCCACCTCACCTACCGACTTCAATTACAACACAGCGCTCCCACAGCCATTCAACCGATGGCCGTCGACCGATCAACGTCTCCAACATTACGCGCCAAATTAAAAAAAAAACACAACAAAACCGATGACGTCATCAAGAAACACGAAAGGTAACTCTTAACATTTTCTCTTCCCTGGGACTTGCCTGGCTGACGAAATGAAAATTGACGACATACCCGGGCAGAGAGCACGCCATCATCATTAGCCTCTACTTTCATCACCATTACCATTATTCTTGTTAAAGCGTCACTACGCACCACACGCGCGCCTTATGTCATCACACTATATATATGGCCGGCACGGTTTCACTACGCTGACAAGATTTTTTTGGTTTCGTTGTTTTCTCTTTTCCTTTCCTTTTTTTCTTTCTTACTATCTTTCTTTCTTTATCTATCTATCTATCAATTCATTTATCTATATCTATTTATGTTTATTCTTCTTCTCACTCTTAATTCCTCCTTCTCTCCCTAATTGTAATTCTTCCCTTCTTTTCCTTCTCCCTTTTCTCCCTCTTCTTTCTTTCATAAGATGACACGTTATCATCACCCGTGCCTCCTAGCCTTACCGCCATACATTTCACCATACGTCACCATCTACAACCGCCACGCCTCGTTCACCACACGCACTATTTTGAAGTCTCCTTCCACTACACATTATACAGCCACTTCACTTCGCCACTCACACACACACACACGGCCCTCTTCACCGCCAACGCCGTCACCACGCTCCTTTTCATCACAAACATCACTACAGCCATCATCACGCCCCACTCCATCACCAACACCTTCACCACGCCCCTCTCCACCACTAACACCTTCACCACGCCACCACTAACACCACTAACGCAACCACGCCCCCAACCACTAACACCTTCACCACGCCCCTCTCCACCACTAACACCTTCACCACGCCCCTCTCCACCACTAACACCTTCACCACGCCCCTCTCCACCACTAACACCTTCACCACGCCCCTCTCCACCATAACACCTCACCACGCCCCTCTCCACCACTAACACCTTCACCACGCCCCTCTCCACCACTACCTTCACGCCCTCTCCACCACTACACCTTCACCACGCCCCTCTCCACCACTCACCTTCACCACGCCCCTCTCCCACCTCTAACACCTTCACCACCCCTCTCACCACTAACACCTTCACCACGCCCCTCTCCACTAACCACTTTCCACGCCCCTCTCCACCACTAACGCCATCACCCTCCCCCCCAGTCAGCACATCAAAGGTCAGGCAGATCGTATCAGCAATCGGGCGCCGGCAGCCGGTCGCGTTCCGTCAAAGAAACTCCATCACCGCCTTGATGGACCCGGCCTTCCCGCCCTTCCGTCCGCCGGCCCTTTCCCTTGGTCAACTTCCTCCTCTCTTATCTGTCTATCTGTCTATCTACTCTCTCTCTCTCTCTTCCTCCTCCCTGTCTCCCTCCCTCCCTCCCTCCCTCCTCCCTCTCCCTCTCCCTCTCCCTCCCTCTCTTCATTTATTCATTCTAATCCTCTATATCAATCTACTCATCTATTCTCTCTGCCTCTGCCTCTGTGCGTGTGTGAATGTGCACATAAAAGCGAGACCGAGTGCGAGCGTGAGCAAGCGTGCCCGAGTTCGTGTACATACTCCGATCCCTTGGCTTGTACTAAGGCCGCAACGTAGAAAATAAAACGGCACAATACATCGCACGGCATCGCATATATAGCGGCGTAATTCGGTACAAAGTACATAAGGCAGCCAGCGGTTCCCGTGCCGGAGTACTGGGAGTAATGTACCTCAGTCCAACGGGAGTACCTGTTTTTGTGTTTTACTGTTCTTATTATTCCTTTCCCGTTCGCTCTCTGACTCTGGGTCTCTATTCCTGGGTCTCAATCCCTGGGTGTCTATCCCTGGGTCTCTATATCCCTGGCTCTCTCGCTCTCGTTCTTTCCCATTTTTCTCTCTCACACACACATCAAATTCTCTCCCTGCCCTTTACCCTCACCTCCGCCCGTCCTCCCTCTCTCTCCCACTCTCAATTACGCCATCCCCTCTCATTCATACTCCGAAATTACCAATATCAGCGCCCTCTCAATTCTCCACCTCGCCCTCCTCGTCACTCCTCGCTCTGGCCATCGCGCGATCCGTCTTCCATGTCTTTAAATCTAACTTTACCTGTGTTTTTTATTTCTATTTCTTGTCATCTCCCCATCTCCATTTCACTCGCTCACTCGCTGAGTCACCCGCTCACCTACTTACAACCTCTTCCCCTCACTTACTCACTCCCCACTCAAAACTCTTCCACTCAAACAAACTCATCCACTCAACTCAACTCACTCACTCACCCACTAACTCACTCACCCACTTCCATTCGCTCACTCACCCACATCCCTCTTCTCCGTAAACCTCCGTAATCTCATTCTCGATCTACCTCCCCAACTTCGCCTTTAGGGAGGAGGAATGTGGGCGAAGAGAGCCTCCCTCCCCTCCCCCTCTCCCCCTACCCTTTCCCCCCTAACATCCCTCCCCCATCCCCCTCCCTCTTTCCCCCCAACATCCCCTCCCCTCCCCTCCCTCTTTCCCCCCAACATCCCTCCCCCATCCCCCTCCTTCCCTCTTTCCCCCTAACATCCCTCCCCCATCCCCCCTCCCTCTTTCCCCCCAACATCCCCTACCCTCCCTCCCTTCCCTCTTTCCCCCAACATCCCTCCCCCATCCCCCTCTCTCCCCTCCCCTTCCCCCTCCCACAACTCGCGGCGCCCCAACTCATTACCAACTTTGCTTCCGTGACAACGATCCCGGGAATACAAAATGATGCGGAGTACCGAGCTTCGATTACGTTCATTCCGGCGCTCACCTTTATTCCCCACGCGCACCCCATTCTTTTCTTTCCCTCGCCAAATCTCTCTTCTTCTTCGTCTTTTTAATTTTCCCTCCTCCTGATTACATCATCCTCACTCATCCTCCTCCTCCTCCTCCTCCTCCTCCTCCTCCTCCTCTTCTTCCTATCTCCCTTCATAAGCGCCGCGCCAACTAGAGGAATCAAGAAGAGATTCCCGTTCCATTTAACTTGCCTCTCTGTATCCCCTGTCCCCTTCCCCTTCTCCTCCCTTTCCCCCCTCCCCTCCCCTTACCCCTACCCCATCCTTGTACCTGCCCTTCCCCTACCCTTCACCTTCCCCCCTCCCCCCTTCCCCCCTACCCTTCCCTGTACCAGCCCCTTCCCCCC
>NW_020870555.1:219477-231977 GCF_003789085.1 Penaeus vannamei | reverse complement strand
TTCCTTAGTGTGCACAACAAAGCCCCTTCTGTTGCCTCAACACTGGAAGCCGAAGAAGCCGCTTTCCAAGTTACATTACCTTAGGCAAACAACGCTTCAAAGTCCCACAAGCCGATGCCGAGGTCTTTTTTCTCTCCTCGGCGTCTTAGGATGGGAGGAGGAGGAGGAGGAGGAGGAGGAGGAGAGGAGGAGGAGGAGGAGGAGAGAGGAGGAGGAGGAGGAGAGGAGGAGGAGGAGGACGAGGAACGACGACGAGGAAAGAGGAGGAGGGGGAGGAGTGGAGAGGGAGGGGGAGGGAGGGATGGGAGGAGGAGGAGGGTAAGAAGAGGAGGGTAAGGGAGGGATGGGAGGAGGAGGAGGAGAGGGAGAGGAGGAGAGAAAAGGAGAAACTAAGGAGAGAGTAGATACGAGAGAGAGGTAGGAAGAGGGGAAGGAGGGATGGAGGAAGTGAGGGGAGGAGGGTGAGAGGGGGAAGAAGGGGAGGGTCGAAAAGGTGCGAGAGGAAAAGAAGAGAATGAAGAGAGCGAGGACCGGAAAGGGAGGCGAAAGAAGACCAAGCGAGATACAAAACGTGAAAGGAAGAAATGCGAATGTGATGGAGGTGAAAACGAAAGTGAGAGAGAGAAGCGAGAAGGAGAGGGAAGAGGAGGAGAGAGAGGAGAGAGCAGAAGATATTAAAGAGAGCAGAGAGAGAGAGAAAGGAGGAAATGAAAGTAGAAAAAGATAATACTAGAGAAAATTAAGGATTGAAGAAGAAAGGAAGGGGGAGGAGAAAAAGCAGGAAAGAGCAAAAAATGGAAGAGATAAGGGAAAGCAGAATAGAGCAGGAAAATAGTCAAGTGGAAGAAACAAACGAAGAGAAGAGAGACCGAACGGGACCTGAATGTAATTGGGGGAGAAGAAAGGAGAGGAGAGTGAGGAAAAAGATGAAAGAGAGAAAAGAAAAAAATCGAATAGAGAGGAGAGAAGAAGGAAAGAGAAATAAAGAGATCCAACAGCGCTCATGCCATACTGGCGCTCCGACGATGATCACCAACCGATGAGATGAAGGCAGACCCTACCAGAGGCAAGAGACCTGGCAAGAAGGCTGTCCAACGCCCCCCACCCCGACGGATCCCATAGACACCCGAACTCGGGGAGCACAACCGCGGAGAAATAAATGAATAGATAAGACACAATCCTTAACTTAGCCTTTAAAGATCGACCCTCCACGTACTTCAGATCTAGACCCTACAACCTTGCTTAGTTATGATAGATTAGACACAAAGCAAGTCCCATCAATCGAACGAATCACCTTCGCATTTTTCTTCGATTCCCTGTTTCTATTTACCTTTTCACTCACACCTCACTACCTTTCCGTATAGTTAGGCGTTGGATGGCGGCGCGGGGTGGGACGGCGGCCCGGATACGAAAGCGAAGCCTTAAATGATGTGAAGAGAGGGAACGAGGGGAAAGTGAAGGAAGAGGGAAGGAATTGGAATGGAAGAGAGAGGAAGGGGTTGGGGGGCTGAAGGCAGAGAGTGGATTGGGAAGAGGAGAGAGGGGGGTGGCTGAAGGGAGGAGCGGAATGGCGTGAGAGAGAGAGAGAGAGAGGGGGGTGGGGGGCTGAAGGTTTAGGACAGGGAGTGAAGAGAGAGCGGACGAACAAGGGGGAGAGAGGAGGAAGCAGGGAAGGGGGGAGGGAGAGAGGGAGGGAGACGAGAGGCAAAGGGAGAGGAGAGGGAGAGGGTAAGGGAAAGGCGAAGGATGGAGAGAGGGAGAACGAGTGGACGAGAGAGAGAGAAGAGATGAGAGGAAGAGGAGGAGGAAGGAGAGAGAGAGAGAGAGACGGAAGGAGAGAAGAGAGAGAGAGAGAGAAGAGAGAGAGAAGAGAGACGAAGAGAGAGAGAGAGAGAGGAATGAAGAGAGAAGAAGAGAGAGAGGAGGAAGAGAGGAGAAGGAAGAGAGAGAAAGAGGAGGAATTAAGCAGATAAAGCGAGAGTACGAAGTGAATGGAAGGTAAAAGGATAAAGAAAAAGAAAGAGCCGAGGGGAGTGAATAGGAAGGATGAGAGAGGAAGGGAGAGAAAAACGAGAGGGAAAGAGAGGTAGTGAGAATGAAGAAATCAAAAATGGATGGACATGTTGGAATTGTCTGGGAAGAAAAAAAGATTAGTCCGACTTTGATGAGTGCACTCCAGCACGAGTTACTCCAATCCTTCCCTCCGCATTCCCTCTTCACCAGACCAGATTGTCATACGGACGGTGAGACGCTTCGAGCCATGACTGTCAACCTCTCGTCCTCCCTCCTCACCTCCTGACCGACGATGAGTACGAGAGATCCAAGATGCACCGCATCCCCCCCCTCCCCTGAGACCGACATTCTTCACTCACCTTCTGCCCGTCTTCCCCCCACCCCCCCCGAGAGAGAGAGAGTGAGAGAGAGAAGAGATGAACGCACACCACTGCCCCCCTATGCCGAGTTGTACGCACACAACGCAGCCACGGAGAACTGCAAGGAAAATAGAGTGGGATCATATAAAAATAGCTCAGACTAAAGAACGCACCGGCGCAAGACGCCTCTACACATCGGATAGAGAATAGATAGATAGAATAGATGTTTCACGACTATCTGCATCAGAGTGGGCGGCGTTGCGGTGAAGTGGCAAAGCGTCAGATGGGACGATGGCGTGAGTTTACGGTAGAATAGAAAGCGACTCAGAAGTCGCGAGAATAAGCGAATTAAGGACTGAGGATGTAAAATCACGAGAAAGAGAGAGAGTAAGTAAGTATATATAGAGAGATAGATAATAGATGAGAAGAATGAAGATATAAGAGAGAGAGAGAGACGTAAAGGAGGAGAATAAGAAAGATAGAGAAAGTATAGAGAAGGAGATGATGAGAAAATAGAATAGTAAGAATGATGGAGATAAAGAATGTGAGTTTGATGTAGTAGTGTGAGTATAGAGTAGTTGTGTTGGGATGGTGATGAGTGTGTAGTGTGTTGGTATTTTTTATTTTTTATGCGGTGTGGTTGGACTGTGGGGGTGCGGTTCTAAGTAGGTGGGCTTTGGGTGGATGGTTGGGTTATGAGTAGTATTTGAGGTAGGTTTTTTGGGTAGATAAAGGAGTTTGGGTAGGTCTGGGGGGAGGGAGTAAGATGAGTGCAGGTGGGTGGGGTGGATAAACAGATTTGGGTGGGTTTCGGGGGTGAGTAAAATGGGCTTGGGTGAGCTGGCGGTAGGTAGATGGTGGGTTCTCGGTGAGTAAATGGCCTTGGCTTGGGTGAGTGGTTTCGGATTTTCGAGGTGGGTAGTTGAGTTGGGTGGGTTCGTGTGCCTTGTTGGGTGGGGAGGTAGTTGGGGAGATGAGTTTCGTGGAGTGGGGATATAGGGGGGGGGGTGAGGGAGAAGGGAAATAAATCTCTGACGGGAAACATTGTTAGGCGAGGGAGGAGAGAGAGAGAGAGAGAGAGAGAGAGAGAGAGAGAGAGAGAGAGAGAGAGAGAGAGAGAGAGAGAGAGAGAGAGAGAGAGAGAGAGAGAGAGAGAGAGAGAGAGAGAGAGAATATATAGAGAGAGATAAATAGATAAATAGTTAGCTAGACAAACAGACCAATACATACATTCATACATATACAAATATATTAGATGCTGATTATTTCGTTTTAAAAAAATGTTTCTATTCGCAAAATGCAGCCATTACAAGCAATTACACATTCACAATTGAACAAGGTATTTATGCTAATAATCAGAGGGTGTGTAAATTTAGGAGAAAGGTGAGCTTTTATCGTTATTAAGTTTGTTCATCAAAAGGAAAAAAAATACGATGGAAATATTTTTGCCGCTTCTTTCCTTAATCTTATAATTGCTTAATCTTCGTTTTTTTTTTTTTTTTTACTCCTCCCTCTTCCTATCATCGTCTGTAACAATATTATCTTTAATAACTTACTAATATCTTCCTTATGACCTTTATCGCTTTTTATATTATCATCATATTTATTTTTAACTGTAGTATCATTTTCTGTCGTTTCATCTCGCCCGCATTCCTAAATCCCCTTTCTCCTCCTTTCTTTTCTTCTTTTATAATTCCACTTCCGTCCTCCGATTCCAGCTCCACCCCTTTCCCCAACTTCCCCTCCTCCTTTCAGCACCACCTCCACGTCCTCCTCCTCCCTTCCTCTCCTCCTCCTCCTCTTCTCCTCCTCTTCCTTTCCTCGTTTTCCTCCTTCAACTCCCCTCCTCCTTTCACCACCACCTCCACGTCCTCCTCCTCCTCCTCTCCTTTGCTTTCTCTTCCTCCTCTTCCTTTTTTCCTCCTCCTCCTCCTCTTTCCTGGCCTCTTTTTTCTTCCTCCTCCTCTTTCCTCCTCCACGTCACCCTCCTCCTCCTCTTCCTCTCCACGTCACCTCTACTCCTCCTCCTCTGCTTCCTGTTCGCCTTGAGGAACTTAATCCTCGCCCTCCAAACTTTAATAACTTATGTCAGCCGGAGGATCGCGTTGACCCCGCCCTTCCCCTCCCTTGCCCTGCTTCCTTCTCCCCAACCCCATGGGACTCCGCTTTTTCTCCCTCTTCTCTCTTTCCCCTCCTCCTCCTCTCCATCTTTCCACTCCCTTCTCCCCCTTCCTCTACCCTTCCCCCTCTTCACCCTCTCCCTACTCCTCCATGTCCCCTCTTCCCTATCCTCCCTCTTCTTCCCACTTACCTATTCCCGTCTCCTCCTCCTTCCCTCCTCCTCCTCCTCCTTCCCCTTTTCTTCCTCCTCTCCTCTCCTTCCCTTTCTTCCTCTTCTCTCCTTTCCTCTCCTCCTCTTCCCACTTCCCTACTCCTCCTCTCCTTCCCCTCTCCTCCTTCTTCCCTCCTCTTCCCAATTCCCAGTCTCCTTCTCCTTTCCCCTTTCTCCCCTCTCCTCCTCCTTCCCCCCTCTTCCCCCCACTTCCCTATTCTCTCTCCTCCTTCCCCCTTCCCACTTCCCTACTCCCCCTTCCCCCTGCCTTTCCGAAGCCCATCCGGTCCCGTCACTTTTCCAGGACGTCGATATCAACTTGAGAAATAACTAAGAGGAGCTTCGTCATCTTAAATCCCCCCCCCTCTGCCCCCCATTCTTCCTTTTCCTTTGACTTTCATTTCATATAATTCTAATTTCTTCCTTCTCTCTCGCCCATTCTTTCTTACCATTTCTCCACACCGTCCGCTAAATATCATCGTTTCGTCTTTCTTCTCCCTCTCACTTCTTCTTTATCCCCTGCTCTTTCCTTCCCTTCCCTCCCTCACCTCCCCCTTCTTCCCCTCTGTATTCCTCTCTATCCCCCATTCTCCTCCCTCTCACATTTTCCCTACCCCCTACCTCCCTCCTCCCCCTCTCGCACCCCCTCTTCCCTCCTCCCTTCCTCTCTCTCCTCTCCCCTCTTTCTCATCCCTTCTCTCCTTTCCTCTCGTCCTTCCCCTCCCCCATTCCTCCCCATCCTTCACATCTCCCGCTCCCTTTTATTGTTCAACTCATCCCTGCCCCGCTCTGTACCCCTGCCCCCACCCCACCCACCCACCCCACCACCCGCCCCTCCTTTGAACTCCGAAGTTGTCGACAGGGCGTGGCTCTGTATGCAAAAGGACACTTGAGGGGGTTTCATTTTTATCACAATTATTTCTTATATTCTTCTCCTCCCTTTTTTTTCGGAGTCTTTCTATTATCATCCTCCTTCTTTTTTTTCCCCCGTTTCTTCCACCTTTCAACCCACCTCTCATTTCCACTCATTCCTCACTCCTAGTCGTCACCTAACTTTTCCCCCCCCCCCGCCTGGCTCGAAATCAACGTAAAGATATAATTAACGCAATCAACGCACACTATACATATAGATAAGACCCTCTGAAAAGATGGGAAATGGAAATAGAAAGAGGGCATTTTGGTCAGACAGAACATGGCTGATATACACCTCGAGAACTTTTAATGTAATCTCCTTCCTAGCAATTTCCCGCGCTCGCCCTTTTATACCCCCTCCCCTCTCTACCCCCTCCCCCTCTCTCTACGGCCTCCTTCCCCCTCTCTTGTACCCCCTCTCCCTCTCTGTGCCCCCCTACCCCCCTCACCTCCTCGGGCTTTTCATTTCTGTTATTCTACTCTCTTTAAATCGTCTACTTTATATCTCGAGATGTTATCAGCTTGCAGCGGAAGGTTACGGGGTGGAGCGAAAAGGAAGGGGATAAGGAAGGAAAGGAGGAGGGAGGGTGGTAGGGAAGGAGAAAAACGGAAGGGAAGGGGAAGGAAGGGGAAAGGGAAAGGAAAGAAAGGGAAAGGAAGGAAAGGGAAGGGGAAGAAAGGGAAGGGAAGGTGAAAGGAAATAGGAAAGGAGAGAAGAAGGCGGGGTAACGGAAGGCAGAAGAAGAACCGAAAGGGGAAAAGGAAAAGAGGAATAAAGTAACAAATTGCGCGTCAGTTCCAATTACGTCTGTATATCTACCTGTCTGTCTGTCCGTCCGTTTATCACCGGCTCTTCCCTCGCTCCCATTCCTCTTCTGTTTTCCCCCTTTCTCTGCCTCCCTTTGTCCCTTCCTTTCCCTCTTCCCTCTCCCTTCTCTCCCCCCTTCCTCTTGCAAATGTAAATAGTGAAAAGTGCAATTAAGATCAAGGAACCAGCCACAAAAGAGATCATCAAGCGGCAGACCAACAATGCGAAAATGGAAGGAGAGAGAATAAGGAAGACAATGAGAGCGCGAGGGTCAAGGGGAGGGGAGGGAAGGGAGGGAAAGGAAGGAAGGGAAGGGATGGGAAAGAAAGGAAAAGGATGGGAAGGGAAGGAAGGAGGATAATAGGATAGGATAGGATAGATAGGAAAGGGAAGGAACGCGGCGAAATAGATACCAATGGCGGAAGGTGAATAGATAAATGGATTCAGATTCTCTAGATCTAAATTCAACCATATTCACATACAATAACGCACGCATACAGACACATGCACATACAAGTGAGTACTGAGGATGAGGGCAAGAGTGAGTGAGTGAAGGGAGGGGAGGGAGAGGGAGAGGGAGAGGAGAGGAGGGAGAGGAGAGGAGAGAGGAGGGAGGAGAGAGGAGGGAGGAGGGAGGGGAGGGAGGGAGGGAGAGAGAGGGGAGAGGAGAGGGAGGGAGAGGGAGAGGGAGAGGAGAGGGAGAGAGAGAGAGAGAGAGGACGAGAGAGAGAGAGAGAGAGAGAGGAGAGAGAGAGAGAGAGAGAGAGAGAGAGAGAGAGAGAGAGAGAGAGAGAGAGAGAGAGAGAAGAGAGAGAGAGAGAAAGAGAAGAGAGAGAGAGAGAGGAGAGAGAGAGAGGAGAGAAAGAGAGAAAGAAAGAGAGAGAGAAAGACGGGGCGCAGGTGAGACAAGAGCGAAAAGAAAAAAAAGAAAAAAAAAACGGAGCGTGTTTCGATTATCCTTGTTACCATCTCCTTTGTGATATCTACCGCTTCACGGTTTCCAATCCCATCTCCCGTGGCATTTTCCTCCTTTTTTATCCCCGGGTTTCACCTGGGTTTCCCTCCGGCGACTCCCCTCATTTCCCTCCCTCCCACGTGTCCCTTTTCTGCCTCCCACAGCATCCAAAATTTTCTTCGACTTCCCATTTCCCTCAAAAAAATTATATATAATACCATAAACACAGCTCCCGAGGGCAAAAAAAGGGGGGAAAACGGCCTTTTTCTTCCTTTCTTCCTTTCTTTCCTTCCCTTGCCCCCCCCCCCTATCTCCCTCCTTCCCCTTCCCTCATTCGCAGCCCCCCCCCCCCCCCCTCGGGTGTCAGGAAACTCAGTCCCACCTGTACCCTCTTGTCCATCACACTAACTGGCCGTCGCTCCTTTATGGACAAGGATGAGCCGAGGTGATAAAAAGGAGGAGGAGGAGGAGGAGGAGGAGGAATAAGAAGGGGAGGAAGGAGGAGGAGGAGGAATGGAGGAGGAATGTGGAGGAGGGGGAATGTGGAGGAGGAGGAGGAGGAGGAAGGTGAGGAGCGAGGAGGAGGGAGGAATGTGGAGGAAAGAGGAGGAAGGTTGAGGGGGAGGAGGAGAAAAGAAAAAAAACGAAAATAATCAGCGGAGAAAAAAAAAGGCAAACGGAAATGCACCTAAAACACAAACACACACACACACAAAAAAAACAGAATAAGAAAAAAAACTAATGAAAGAAAAGACCCCAACACGAGAAAGCAAGAGGATACGTCAAACGAAAAGAAGGACAAAAGAAACGAGAGAAGGAAGAGGACAAGGAATAAGAATATAAAGACGGGACACTGAAGGGGATGCACAAAGCCCAAAACCTCCTCGCGTCCCCGCCTCTGTCTGTCTTTTGTTTCACTCCTCCTTTAAGATGAGATAAAAGCGGCTTATTCTCCGTATTCCGAGCGGCGACACGGCCGGGGAGCGAGGGGAAGAGGGAGGGAGGGGGAGGGGGGGAGGAGGGAGGGGGGACAGAGAGGAGGGGGGACAGAGAGGGAGGGGAAGGGGGAGAGAGAGAGAGAGAGAGAGAGAGAAAGAGAGAGAAAGAGAGAAGAGAAAGACGAAAGAGAGAGAGAGAGAGAGAGAGAGAGAGAGAAGAGAGAGAGAGAGAGAGAGAGAGAGAGAGAGAGAGAGAGAGAGAGAGAAGGAAAGAGAAAGGAGAAAGAGAAAGAGAGAAAGAGAAAGAGGAAAAGAGAGAGCGAGCGAGCCCCCGCCCCTCGTCAATACCTGGCCCGGTATCGCCCCCAGCGGCCAGGTGCTCCGTCCCGCTTCCTTGCGCCGGCTCGCGCCCCCTCGCCCGGGACCCCCCCTCGCCCCTCCTTCGGGCACTGCCAGGGATGTCGAGGCCCTTAAAAGTATTTCCAAGAGTATCCGGCTCGTCTTCCCGTCTCCAAATCTATATGCTTTCTTCATCTCTTAACTTTCCTTGCCAATCCATCCTTTTCGTCTCCCATTTCCATTTCCATTTCCAGTCCGAACTCGATCAGACTCGAACCTTGGCCTCCATCCCCATCTCAATCCCATTTCCATTTCCATCGCGTCCGTCTCAGGCGTATTCTTAGCTCGCCCTTCTTCCCATCACTCTCGGCGTGTCTCCCACCTTTTTTCCGAAGGGAAGAAATCGAGAGGACCTTCCTGCCCATTGGGAAGGAGAGAGAGAGAAAAAAAGGGAACAACCCCCCCAAAAAGGCTAAGAAAGATAGAAAAAAAACAGCTACCTTCTCCTCATTCCCTTATCGTCCTTTCGCTCTCTTCTCCTTTCCCCATTATCCTTTCATCCCTCACCCATTTCCCCATATATCTCCCTATCTCCCCAATTCTTCTTCACCCATATTTTTTTTTCTTTTTTTTCAAACCTTCCCCCCATTCTCCTTCACGCCCTTATCCTTTGTCCCAAACCTTTCCCTACCCCCCTTTACCCATATCCTCTCCCCTAAACTTTTCCTATCACCTTTCACCCTTTTACCTCCCTCGACCCCCCGACCCCCCCTCGTCTGCCCGCTACATTAGGGTGATGTCAACGGCGGCGGTCGCAGTAGAAAGGCTGGTTCGTTGGCTGCGTTACCCCGACTAGGCCCGTTTCAGCGCTCCTCAAAACGTGTCTGCGACGTGTTCGAAAGAAGATCAACATCCCCTTATCACATGTGGGTTTTCGGACAGGACTGGGGGGGGGGGTGGAAAGCTGTCGGCTAGGGGGTGAAGGAGGAGGAGGAGGAGAATGAGAGAATGAGGGAGGAGGAGGAGGAGAATGAGAGGAGAGAAAGCAAGGGTGAGGGAAAGAGATAGAGGAAGAGGAAGAAGAAGAAACTGAGCAAAACTGATAGGAGAAATAAGAAGACAAGTAAAACAAACCAAGAAAAACTGAGAAAAGGAATGTGGACTACGAACTAAATCAAGAAAAGAAGAAAAAAAAACATGAGTGTCGGAGGCGTTCCGAGAAGAGTGACAGACGATCGAGTCCGAAGAGCGGGAACGAATTCCCGAAATGAGGCGAGAGCAAAATAAAAGGAAAGAGGAGGAGGAGGGGGGGATAGGAGGCGAGGAGGAGAGGAGGGAGAGAGGAAGAAGAGGAGGAAAAGAAGGAGGGGAGGAGAAAGGAGGGAGAGGGAGAGGGAGAGAGACGAGGGAGAGGGAGAGGAGGAAAGGAATGGGAGGCGGGTGGAGAGGAGGGGGAAGAAGGGTGAGTGAGAGAGTGGATGGGGAATGGGGAGGAGGAAGGAGGAGAAAAATATCTAAAAAGAGGGGGAGAAAAAGATATCAGTGGGGAGAGGAATAGGAGAAGGGAAAAAGGAGAGGAAGAAATGGAAGAGGACAGGGAAAAGCAGAAAAAGGGGAAGGAATGAGAGTACAGGAAAAAGGAAAAGGGAGGAGGTGGGGGGGGGGGGAGAGGCGGCGGTGGAGAAAAGGAGAGGGGAAAGGCGATACAAAAAAAAAGAAGGGAATGGCGATGGAAAGAGGGGTGTGGAGAAGATAGAGGGTGAGGGGAAAGGCAAAGCAGAAAGGGGAAAAAAGGGAGAAGGGAAGGGGTGAGGGTTGAGTCGATGGAGAGAGTGGCAAAAGAGAGAGGAGAGAGAAAAAAAGGAGCGGATAAGGGGAAAGGCGATGAAAGAGGGGGATAAGAGAAAGCAGGGGGTGAGGGGAATGGCGATGGAAAGTGGGGAGGGGAGCAAGTAGGGTGAGGGAATGAAAATACAGATAGGGGGAGAGGGGAAAAGAGAGGGATGAGGGTAAGAGACGATAGAGAGAGTGCAGAGAACCGAAAGGAAAGGCGAGGGGAAAAGCAAAAGAAAGAAAGGGAAAAAGGAGAAGCTAGAGGAAAGACGACGGAAAAAAAGAGGAGAGAGAAGAAAGGGGAGGGATGAGGGGAGAGGCGAAGGCGAGAGGGGAGAAGGAGAAGGAGAGAAGAGCAAGAAGGGAGAGGGGAGAGGCGACGCGAGAGGGAAGAGGGGAGAGGGAGAGGGGAGCAGGGAGAAGGGAGAGGGGAGCAGGGGCGGGGAAGGAACCTGACGACGAGTGCGGGAATGTCAAGGCCAGCCATTCCCATTCGGCGAAACGAGGTTAACACGTCGCTATCGTATTGCGTTCTCCTCTCCTTTTCCTCTATTTTCCTTCCTTCCCTTTACTTTTATCTTCTTCCTTCGCTCCTTCCCCACTTCCTCTTAAATCCTCTTATTTTCGCTTCCACCTTATTACCCTCCTTTTATCATTCCTCTTTACGTCCTCCAGTTATGCCTGTCTCTCGCTTTAACGGAGGGAGCTTCACCGGCGAAGTAAAGCAGCCCAAACATCTTCCCTCCCCTTCCTCTTCCTCTCCCCTAACTCTTCCCTTCCCTTCTTCTCCCTATCCTTCCCATCTTCTCTCCTCCCCTCCTTCTCCCCAGCCCTTCCCCTCTCCTCCCCTCCCCTTCCCTCTTTCTCCCCACCCCTCCCCCTCCACTTTCTCCATCTCCATCCCCCTCCCCATCCCTCTCCCCGTCCCTCCTCTTCCCCCTCCCCGCCCCTCCCTCCTCATCCCTCCCATTATTGAGCCCACCCCCCCCCCCCACCCCCTTCTTGGACCCGCCCTGGACTACCCCCCCCTCCTCGTCTCTCGAGTGTTTCGCTGCTTCGCAATGTGTAATAATAACAGCAATAACAATACCATTCCTAATAATGATATAAATTCTGGTCATCATAACAGTGCCAATAACAACAACACTGTCCATGGTAATAATAGCAATAATAGCAATGCCAATAGTCATATTAGTTATAATAGCAAGGGCAATAGTAATAAAGCAACACACAACCAATAACACGAGCGAAGACAAAAAAAAACAATCATAACAATAAGTCAATTTTAAGTCAACAATCTTTGCCCCCCCCCCCCCGCCCCGCCCGGACCGCTCCTCTAACCGCCACCCGCACTCACTCTAAAATCAAAATTTAAATTACTTGAAAGCCGGGTAAATTATTATTAAGATTTTTGTTTATGCATCACCACTAAAACCAACGCAACTTGAAATCCTCTCTTTCCGCAAGTGCACACGCTCTTGCCATGTCTGTCCGTCTGTCTGTCTGTCCGTCTGTCTTTCTGTCCGTCTGTCTGTTTCTTTCTGTCCGTCTGTCTGTTTCTTTCTGTCCGTCTGTCTGTTTCTTTCTGTCCGTCTGTCTGTTTCTTTCTGTCCGTCTGTCTGTTTCTTTCTGTCCGTCTGTCTGTTTCTTTTCTGTCAGTCTGTTTCTTTCTGTCAGTCTGTCTGCCTGTGTTTTTTTTTTTTTTTTTTTTGTCTGTCTGCCTCTCTCTTTTTCTCTGTCTCTCTTTCTGTGTCTGTGACTGTCTGTGTCTGTCTCTCTGTCTGCATGTTTGCCCGCATATCTATCTTAGTTTGTCTATTCCATCCGTCAATAAATTTGTCTGACTTCCTCTGTCTATCTGTCTTTCTTCAGTGCCTTCCCCTCCCCTCTTCTCTGTAGCAACGCTTCGATCTCCAAACTTCCCCCCCGAGTTTTCTAAACATCTCCACCGGCGATAAAATATTCAACAACTAACGCCAACGGAAGCCCCAAATCTTCCCCGAAGGACGTG
>NW_020870555.1:191977-209477 GCF_003789085.1 Penaeus vannamei | reverse complement strand
CCCCCCACCCTCCCCCGAGTCGCGTGCGGGCGTGGTGCGTCGTCGCGTCGGCCCCCCGAGTTCCTCCAGTGCGTAGCGATTCCCAGCGGTAGGGTACGGCGTGATCCTTGCTGCCTGTCCCTCAATAAGACTGCTTAGTAACGTAATTAATGACGGGTCTTTCTCTCTCTCTCTCTCTCTCTCCCACGCTCATAAACCTGCGTCTAGGGTTCTTTAATGGCTATTTCGACTCGCCCTTCCCTACCCTTTACTCTGCACTGCTCCATGCTCTCGCGCACACACACAAACACGCCATACGCTCCAATTTCAATGCCCAAATGCGCTCATTGTTTCCCCCGTGAGACGCCTGGGCTGGCACCGTCGGACCCTCCCCTCCCCTCCCTCCTCTGACTCCCTCTCCACCCTCCACCTCCACTTTCCTCCGCCTCCGCCTCCGCCTCGCCCTCCTCCTCTTCCTCTTCCTCCTCCTCCTCCATCCCCATCTGGTCCGAATAGAGCATTAATTAGCCTCACAATGCAACACATCCCAAATTTTCTCCCCTCTTCCTACCCTTCTCTTCTTCCCCTTCTTCTGTCCGCATCAGCTTGGTGCATCCTGTACACGCCTTTCATCGACTTAATATCCCTTCATCTCTTCCTATCTCCCTCCTACTTTCTCTTCCTTTCACATTTCGTCCTATTGTCCTTTCTCTTCAATGGAGGTTTCATACTTCCTCCTCCTTTCCCCTCATTCACCACAATGGCAACTGTGATGCAACAGAGCTCTCGTTACACAGAAAAAAATAAAAATGTAAATACAACTAACCGTCATTATGATCACAAAACGGGATTTTCGCTCTTCGTTTTTGTTTGGGAAACGCACGATGAAAAAATACGATTCGAATGATATGTCAATTACGATAATAAAAACGAAGGTTCACATTCAAAAATATAAAGGAAATGTATACCTAAAAAACGACAAAGACACATGTAACTAAAGCACACACACACAGCGAGCAAAAATTATCTTCAATTTCATTACCATTTGCTGTAGCGAGTGTCATTAACTTAATGAATACGGATACACAATTAGTAAAATCATCGCCGTATCAGCACGGAACCACGAATATCATCAAGTTCAACGGATGAGCGAATTTGTTTGCCTCCTCACTCCCTCCCCCACCCCACCCCACCCCGTCTCTCTCTCTGATACTCTCTCTCTCTCCCTCTCTCTTTATATCTTTCCAAATCGGATTTTCTTTTCGGATAAATTATTTTGGTTTATGTAAATTCTCAGACCTTAATTCATGGAAGTTCTAGAACATTCGTGTACAAAGCATCACAGCGCTCTTCCGTTTTTCTGTATATTCTTAGCTATTAATTCTTCTCTCGTCTCGTTTCGCCCTAATTCTCTTTTCCTCTCCCCGCTTCTCCTGCCCCCTCCCATATACCCTTCCCGCCCCATCCCCCTCCCCTTCACTTCTCTTACTTTACATCACGTTTCACCATCCCCCAATTCCTCTCTTCTCTCTACCTATCCCATCTCCCACCAACATCCTCTCCTCTCCCCCTTTCCTCTACCTTCCCCCATCAAAATCCACCTCTCCCTCTCCTTCCCATCCCAATCCACTTGACCCCCCTCCCCATCCTATCCTATCCCATCCCCTTCCTCTCCTCACCTCACGTCCCTCTTCTCCCCTCTCCCCACCTAGCTCCGCTCGCTCTCCCTCTCCCCTCCCCCATCCCCATCCCACTCCACCTTCCCCATCCCCTCCCGTCCTCTCTTCTCCCATCAGCCATGTGTCACCCTCAAGGACTGCTGAATTTGGCTAATGAGGAGGAAAAATTGAGCCGGCATCACTCTGTTAGTATCCCCGTCATTTCACACCTCACTCAGCCTCCCTCCACCCCGTCCTCCCTCCCTATTCCCTCGCCTCCTCCTCCCCCCCCCTTCCCTTCCTCCGCCTCCTCCCCTCCCTTCCTTATTCCCTCGCCTCCTCCCTCCCCTCCTGCCCTATTCCCCCCTTCCCTATTCCCTAGCCTCCACCTCCTCCCCCCTCCCTTCTCTATCTCCCATACGTCGTTATGTCGCCCTCCCTCCTCCTCCTCCTCCCCCTTTCTGTCTCTTCATTTGTGTCTCATTTATCTCTCCGTCGGCCGATCTCTTGTCTTGTTTATCGGTGTGATTCTCCATTTTCTTTGGCGTTTTACCAATCGGTTTCTGCATTTGATTTGTTTCTTTGGGTCATTTTAAAATGCTTTTCTTCATACGCGTATTCTTTCTAACTTTCTTGTGTCTGTTTCACTACGTACTTCATATACTGTCTGTCTGTCTCTGTCTGTCTGTCTGTCTCTGTCTGTCTGTCTGTCTGTCTGTCTGTCTGTCTGTCTGTCTGTCTGTCTCTCTCTCCATATATATATATATATATATATATATATATATATATATATATATATAATATATATATATGTGTGTGTGTGTGTGTGTGTGTGTGTGTGTGTGTGTGTGTACATATATAGATAAATAAAGAGATAGAAAGATACATATGTGTGTCTACTCCTCTCCTGTCTACGTGTATGTCCTTTAATCCGTGCATGCCTTCCTCTCCCCCTCCCTCCCTCTGCTCCCCCCCCCCCCGATTCTGCCTGCCTCCCATTGTGAATGCGTTTACCCGTACACGCGTCAAGAGGAGCTGACGAGATAATGAACGGCTCAGGCGGATGTCGGAGAGAGAGAGACACACACAAGCGATCAGGAAACCCGACCGTCACCGCACGCACACATAGAGATAGATAGGTGTGTGGGTGTGATTGTGTATGTGTGTGCGCGCATGTGTGTGTTGCGTGTGAGGGTGGTATGCGTGAGTGTACTTGCTTCTCCAAATGGAAATAATAAACGGACTGAGTGAGATAAAGAGGTACGGAGGGAGACAGGGAGGTGGAGGTGGAGGGGGAGAGGGAGAGTAGGGACGGGAAAGGGAAAAGGGATAGAGATAAGGATGGTGAGAGGGAAGAACGAGAAAGAGAGACAGATAAATGTAAATAAACCGAAACGAAAGAAACTACCTTAAGAAATATAACACACCGAAGACCCGATACAAACAGATGACACCATCATGGCAACATTCCCACCCCATCCCTAAAAAAAAAAAAAAAAAAAAAAAAAAAAAAAAAAAAAAAAAAAACTTTACCTCCGTTATCCTATCTCCTCCTTCCCGAACCATTTCCTTCAAACACCAAGGCCACTTTCTTTATAATCCCTCCCCCCTCCCCCCAATAATCAAATAACGAAAACGAAAACCCCGTCCTACGAGACCAGACGTTCAAAGTTATTTTCACCGACATTTTAATTCTAACCCGGCGCGCGGTTGCCACACACTCCCAGACGCTCCAATTTCGGGCGGGTTGAGCTCGAGCCACATAAAATTCGTTCGCACTATTCCCATTTGCGTTATTTGGAGTGATAAAACCCGGCATATTGTACTAAATCACCGGGGCTAAAGGATGGGATGTGGAAGATTTACGTTGAAGTTGTGATTTTTTTTAAAGCAGAATGGAAAATAACCCGAATTATTCAAATGATACGATTGCGCATAAAATATACATTTTTATGCTGTGTGTATACTTGTACCGGAACAGGTATATAAAGAATAAAGAAAAATATCCGTAATACTGAGAATAATTTGCCATGAAATTCAAACATACAAGAAGCTCCTCGCCAGTACATAAACACAGTAACAACAAAACACTAGGAATAATATCAATGACTCATATCAACAACGTATTTGATATGTTCTCGATATGAAAATTTGTCCACCTCTTTTTACTACTAAAACGAGACACTGCATACTTTTTTATTTCTTACTTTTTATTATTATTGTTTACTTTTTTTTTGGGGGGGGCAGGGACAACACAGAGCGGTTGTGTTCAGCCAACCCTTCTGTTTCGGAGAATTTTAAGAACTTACAGAGCCACGGCCGAGAAAAAATAAATAAATAACCAGCACGAGACTTGTGCAAAGGAATAATAACCCACAACAGCCAAAATGCAAATTACAACAATCCAAAAATACCCACGACCCATAATCCATAATGAAGCACCAGCATCCACGAACAATTAGGGACATAATCTAAGGCAATCAGAATGCTATCATCCCCTCCCCCCACCCCCACCCTCCCGCCTACCCCTCCTCCCTCCCCCCTCCACAACCACCTGCCAAGAGGAACAGCCTATTTGGGTCGTCCTTTTTCCTCCTCCTCCTCCTCCTCCTCCTCCTCCTCCCCTCCTCCTCCTCCTCCTCCTCCTCCTCCTCCTCCTCCTCCTCCTCCTCCTCAAGGTGTTCCGGATATCCCCGCCTCGTCCTTCTTCTCTCCTCTTTCGTTTCTTTCTTTCTC
Organism: Penaeus vannamei; assembly: GCF_003789085.1. Classification (NCBI taxonomy): domain Eukaryota; kingdom Metazoa; phylum Arthropoda; class Malacostraca; order Decapoda; family Penaeidae; genus Penaeus; species Penaeus vannamei. The sequence goes on along the minus strand of NW_020870555.1, from coordinate 205,104 downwards.
CGCTTCTTTTCTCTTTCTACCGCTTTTCGCTTATCTCTCGCCTTCATCTTTTCCTCACACTCCTTTGCCATTTCCTTCTCGCCCCCCTTTCGCCTGTGCTCTTTATCTTTCTCTTCTCCTTATCTTCTTATCTCCTCCTCCATCCTCCCTACCGTCTCCCCTCCCTTCCTGCCACCTTCCCCGACTCTTTCCCTTTTCAACCCTCTTCGCCATCCTCCCTCCCTCCTTCTCTACCTTCACCAACCCTCTATTTCTTCCTCTCTCTCCCTCCCCTTTCCTTTCCCTCTCACCCTCCTTCACCCCAACCTCCTCTCCTCCAACACGTACACCATCACGTACAACCACGTACCTCTCACTCCTCGACACGTACTCAACAGGTGCACCGTAAGTACATGTGCACTTAATCCTTCTTCCTCTCCCCTTCCGCCCTTCCCTACCCCCCCTCCAAATACTTCTGTCAACAGCCGCATTTCGGAGACGGACAAATGGCCTCTAAGCCCATACTCCTCCCCCCCCCTTTCCTCACAGGTTCTAAGGCCTATAGAACCCTCCCTTTCCCTAATGCGCGCGCGCGCGGCCGCGCGTGTGTAATGGTGTGTAGATATTTATCTATATCTATCTATATATATACATTATATAAATTATACACACACACACACACAGCACACAACACACACACACACACAGTATAATATATATAAATAATAATATTATATTATATATATTATATATATAATACATAATATAACATAATAGAAGATAGATATGTAATAGTTTAACGAGTGTAACCATAGGATATCAGTTCACAATAATCAATTATATAAGACTTTTCCTTCCTTTTTAACCAAAATGGATATATATTCACGTCCTGCACGCGCTAGAAATTTTATTCCGTTTCCGCTTGGCTTTACTTTTGTTTTTCCTTTCTTTTATTTTTTTCCCTTACTGTTATTGTTAGCGTCGCATGCATGGGTGGCGATCTTTTCTTTATCTCTCCAAGGACAAAAAACAAAGAAAGACAATTTCTTCTTTTTTTTTTTTGCCGAGGGCACGCAGCGAAAAGGCGGGGGAGAGGGGGGTAAGGCGCGTTGGAGAGGGGGGAGGGGGGTAGAGGCGTTGGAGGGAGGGGAGGGGAGGGGGTAGAGGGCGTTGGAGGGGGAGGGAGGGTAGAGGGCGTTAGAGGGGGTTGGGAGGGAGGGAGAGGGAGGTAGCCGAGATGTCCCCTCGGGCTTTTAATTTGGCAAACTTTTTTTCTCCTTAACCCGGAAATCTTCTGGAAATCTTTTTTCCTCTCTCTCTCCCTCACGTGACATGGCTACCGTTGCACATCTAATAACAGTTTGTGCTTTAGTTGTGTTAGTAATGGTCGTAATAAGGATAGTAATAAAATAAAACACTAGTAATAGTAATGATATTAATGTTAATATTAACACAATAATAATAGTAATACTAAACCAATAATAATACCATCAGCAATCACAATAATAAAATAAAATAATAATAATAATAATAAATAATAATAATAATAATAATAATAAAAAATAATAAAAAATAATAAAATAATAATAATAAAATAATAATAAAAGATAACAAAGACTGTCCACCCCCTCCCTCCCCCCCTCCCCCACCCTCCCCCCACCCCCCCGCGCCCTCCCGGACGTAAAGCACAAAGGCAAACACGCGTCGAAAACCCTCCAATGAGAAAATGGCTCATCCAACGACAAGACCCCCTCACCTAGAGCGGGATTGGGTTCGGTATCCTTTCCCCTTGACCCTCCCCCCTCCTCCCCTTATCCCTCTCATCCTTTCTCCCTATCCCTTGCCTTCTCTTCCAATCGCTGTCTTTAGTCTTCCCTCTCCTCCCTCCCCCTGGCGCCTTCTCCCTTCCTCTTCTCCCTTCCCCTCATCCGTTTCCCTCTCCCTCCCCTCATCTCGCTTCCCTATCTCTCCCTCTCCACTTTTCTCTCTTCCTTATCCCTTCCTACACCCCCCCCCCCCCAAAAACGCCGACTTAGCTCTTGATACGAAAAAATAACTGTTTTTTATGACTTGTCCTGTTTTTCGTTTCCCCTTCCGTTGGCCTTTCTCCTATTCCCCCTTTCACACATTTGTGTCTGCCCTTCTCTTGTCCTACTTTACGTCCGATTCCTTCGTTTCGTGTTCTACTCTTTCTCCTTCATCCGATCCTTCATTCTCTTCCTTTTTCTCTCTTCCTCTTCTCCTGAACCTGAAATCCTCTCCCTCTCTCTCTCTCTCTCTCTCTCTCATCTCTCTCTCTCTCTCTCTCTCTCTCTCTCTCTCTCTCTCTCTCTCTTCTCTCTCTCTCTTCCCAGTCTCCTCCATTTTCCTCCCCTTCTCCCTCCTCCCTACGCTCCTCCCCTCTGTTTTAATCCTCACCTTCCCCTATCTCCATACCCGCTATACAACTCGAATGCTTCCGGTGTGTTTCTTTTATCACAGAACATTCATCTATTCTCCTTTCTCTCTCTTTTATCAAATCATCCCTCACTTCTCCCCTTTGATTCCGCGACCCTCTTTTTCCGCACCGCAATTAACCGTATTTATGCTTTAAAACTAAATATTACTCCGTTACAATTATCGTATATCCTCCCTCTTCATCCTCTTCTCTCTCTCTCTCTCTACTTCGCTGAACATTATCATAGAGATATGATCAACGTTTTCTCTTTTCTTTCTGTATAAACGAACTTATTTCTCTCTTTTTTTTTTTGAAGGTTAAATGTGGAAGTAGAAACGACTGACAGATACATAGATAAGAGGAAAAGGAAGTGAGACAGAAGAAACTAGAAGAGAAGTAGAGAGAGATAGTGATTGCTGAAGAGAGAGAGGAGGAGAGAGGAGGGATGATGTAAATGGAGGAGGGGAAAGGAGGAGGAGAAGGAGGAATTGGAGGTAGTGGTGAAGGGAAGAGAGAGAACATATAAGAGATAGATAGAAGAGAGAGAGAGAGAGAGAAGAGAGAAGAGAGAGAGAGAGAGAGAGAGAGAGAGAGAGAGAGAGAGAGAGAGAGAGAGAGAGAAGAGAGAGAGAGAGAGAGAGTAGAGAGAGAGAGAGAGAGGAGAGAGAGAGAGAGACAGACAGACAGACAAAGAACAAGCAGACAGACAAAAACAGACATACAGACAAAAAAGACACAGAGTTCATAAAAAGACAAAAGAATCCGTGCGGCGAGCGAGCGAGCGAGAGGAAGGCGAAGTCCCTCCCCTCCCCAAGACGAAACTTTCTCGGCGAACCCAAAGTTTACACTTAAGAGGAGTTTCACCTGCCATCACAAACCGCTTCCCTCGCCGTCACGCCCGCCGCCCGACTCGCCCGCCCCACTCGTCGCACCCGCCCTAATCCGCCTCGCTCGCTAATACTTGGCAGGGGTCGTTTGCCCTATTTGCTGGGAAGGGAGGGAGGGAGGGAGGGAGGGGAGGGGAGGGGAGGGGAGGGGAGGGGAGGAGGAGGGGAGGAGGAGGGAAGCGCGGAGCGAGGAGGAGGGAGGGGAGGGAAGCGGAGGAGGGGGGAGAGGAGGGGGAGGGAGAAGAGGGAACCGAGGAAGGAGGAAGAGGGAGGGGGCAGAAGGAGCGGGAGGCGGAGGAAGGATGGAAAGAAGGGAAGGAGTAAGACGTAGGGAGCTACAGCGGAGGGAGCTGGGGAAGGATACAAATGGAATGGGAGAAGGGAGGGAAGGGGAGGGAAGGGGAGGGAAAGAAGGGGGCAGAGGGAGCAGGGAAGGAGGGGTGGGGTGAGGAAGGGGAAGAAGAGAAGAAAGGAGGGTGGCAGAAAGAGCTGAGGAAGGATGTAAGGGAGGTTGGGAGTGGGAGGGGAGAGGAGGACAGAGGGAGCTGGGAATGTTGAAGAGAGAAACCGGAGGGGAAAGAAGGGAGAGGGAGAGAGGGGGAGAGAAGAGAGAGGGAGAGGAGAGGAGAGAAGAGAGAGAGAGAGAGGAGAAGAGAGGGAAGCCATAGATGGAGAATTGATTGAGAGATGAGTGGAGAATCGATGAGTAGTAGAGAGAGAGATAGTGGATGAAGAGTCGAATGAGAGAGAGTAGAGAGATGAGATGAGAGAAGAGAGAAGAGAAAAGAATAATTGATTGTAGAGAGAAGGAGAAAGATATGAGAGAGAGAGGGAGAATGAGTAGAGAAGAGAAGAGAGAGAGAGGAGAGAGGAGTGAGAAGATGAGAGAGGGAGGCGGTGGGTTTGGGAGATGAGAGAGAGAGGAGTAGAGAATGATGGAATGAAGAGAAGATGAAGAGAGGAGAGGAGAGAGATGAGATTGATGAGCGGAATGATTAAGAGGTAGTAGAGAATGATGAAGAGGGAGAGAGAAAGAGAAGATGGAGAGGATCGAGAAAGAGAGGAGCTAGAGAGGAGAGACTAGCATGTTTTGAGATTGTATGAGTATATGAGGAGTTCTGAGAGGAGAAGAGAGAGAGAGAGACGTAGATGAGAAGAGAGACAGAGAGATGAGAGACATGAATGAGAAAAGAGACAGGTACAGAGAGAAGACTAGTGGAGAGAGATAAAAATAATATTTTAGGGACACAAGGAAACAGAGAGTGAATGAGGCGAGCGAGGCACTGGCAGTAATCTTACACAAGGTACAGCTGCAACTAGTTAATTGTCTTGGTTACCTTATGCCAAGTCCCTGTCCTGGGCAGCCAAGAGGCAGAGGAAATTAGGAGTATTAGGAGTAACAGTAGCAGCAGAGGAGTAGGAGGAGCAAGGAGGAGTAGGAGGAGGAGGAGGAAAAGTAGACAATGTGGAGGTGAGGTGGGAGGGGAGGAGGAGGAGGAGGAGAAGGAAGAGGAGGAGGAGAAAGAGAGGAGGAGGAGGAGGAGGAGGAGGAGGAGGAGGAAGGAGGAGAGGAGGGAGAGGAAAAAGAAGGAAGAGGAGGGCGATGAAAGGGAGAAAAATTAGAGAAGAAAAATCCAAAGGGAAGAGGAGGAAAAATTCTGATGAAGAGGAAAACGAAAAATTGAAAAATGAAGGAGAAAAGGATGGAACAGAAAGGACAAAACAAAAGGGAAAGGGAAAAAGGAAGAAGGAAGGAAGAGGGAAGAGGAGAGGCAGCTGATGGGAGCAGGCGGCAGTTGTTATAATCAAGTTAGCGGGGATCACACGCGGTCTCTGCCCGTCTTGTTACGACTCGCGGCTAAACTTGCTGCTGTTCGACCGGAAGATGAGGGCGATGGGGGAGGAAGGGAAGGGAAAGGGGAAAGGGGGAAGGGAGGGGAAGGGAAGGAAGAGGGAGGGGAAAGGGGAAGGAGAGGGGGAGGGAAAGGGGACGGGAGAAGGAAAGGGAATAGGGGAAGAAGAAGGGGAAGAGGGGAAGGAGAGGGAGAGGAGAGAGAGGGGCGGTGAGGAAAGGGGATAGGAGGAGGAATAGGGGAATAGAGGAGGAAAGGGGATAAGGGGAGGAAAGATGATAGGGGAAGGAAAAGGGGAGAGGGGGAGGAAAGGTGAAGGGAAATGGGAATGGAGAGGGGAAGGAGAAAGTTAGGGAGGGGGATGAGAGAGAAAGAGGAGGGAAGGGCAGGAAGATGAAGGGAAAGGGTGAGATGGGGAGGGGAAGGGGAAAAAAGAAGGGGGTGGGGGGGGGGAGGAGAAGGGGAGATAAAGAAGGGGGAAGAGGGGAGAAAAGGGTAGGGGAGGGGAGAAAAAGGAAGGGGAGAGAAAAATAGATGGTGAAAAAGAGTAGGGGAAGGAGAGAAGAGAGGAATAGATGGGAGATGAAGAGTAGAGGAAAGAGGAGGGGAGGACAGGAAAGTAAAAGGAGGGGAGAAGAAGGACAAGGAAGAGGGATAGAACAAGGGAGAAGTGAAGACGAGCGAACAAAGAAAGCGAACAAAGAAAGAAACAAAGGGAAGGACAACAAGACGATAAAAATAGTCAAAGAGTAGAACGAGAGAAGCAACAGAATAAGCAGAAAAAAAGACACTAACTAGCAAAATAACATAGAAAAAGAAAGACATAGAGGAAGGGAAAATAAACGATAAAAACAGTCAAAAGAGCAGAACCGAGGGAAGATATCAGATAAGCAAAAAAAAAAAAAAAAAAAAATACTACAAAGAAATACAACAAAAAAGAAAGAAAAAAAAAAAAATCCGAGACAGGAGAAAACCGGGGCTGCAAAATGGAAAAAAGAAAATGTTGTAACGTTAACTTGTGCAACACCTGATGGACCCAGCCCACCTAAACCGACCTGCGCGAGGGAACGAGGAAAAGTGACAGAGGAGATGACGGCGTGGCGTGCGTTTAGAGTGAGCGAATGAGTGAGTGATGAGTCCAGTGAGTGGAGTGAATGAGTGAGGTTGATGGAGTCAGTGAGTGTTGAAGTGAGTGAAAGGTGAGTAGGTAGTGAATAGTGCTGAGTGAGTGAGTGTGAGTGAGTGAGTGGTGAGTGAGTGAGTAGTGAGTGAGTGAAGAGAGAGAAGAGAAAGAGAGAGAGAAAGAGAGAGAGAAGAGAGAGAGAGAGGAAGAGAGGAGAGGAGAGAGAGAGAGAGAGAGAGAAGAGAGAGAGAGAGAGATAATAATAATAATATTAACAATATAATAATAACGAATAACAATAACAATAACATAACAATAACAAACAACAACAACTACAACAGCAAAAATAATAATATAAAATGAATAATAATAATAAAAGCAAGAGAAGATAATTAATAACAAAACAATAATAATAAATAATAATAATAATAATAATAATAATAAAAATAAAAACAGCCCATACAGCCCCGGGCGCCCAGAACCCAGCCTCCCTCCTTCCGCCACGAGCAGATGAGACGACTGAAACGCACAGCGGAGTTAGCGTAAATTCCTCCACAATCGCCTTTCCAAACGAGCGCTTCTGTGTAATCTTTTGTGATTCGTCTTTTCTTTTTAAATCTTCCAAGGCATTGGCGTCCATCATCTCATCATCATCTTCATCATTATCATCTCATCATCATCATTCATCATCATCATCATCATCAGTCATCGGCATCATCGTCACCACCATTAATTAGAGAACGCGAGCATATATAACGCCTATATTGCCAGGTGTTACTTTGTTGTATTCGTTAGCAAGTAGACAGAATTCAACAAAACGTTAACACTGATAGTCAGAGTTCTCGCTGCAACAAAGGAGTGTCCGCCTGACCTCCCTCCCCCTCCCCTCCCCCTCCCTCCCTCCTTCCCTCCCTCCCTCCTCCCTCCTTCCACCCCTCCCCCCTCCCTCCTCCCCCCTCCACCCCTCCCCCCCTCCCTTCCACCCCTCCCTCCCTCCTTCCTCCCTCCTTCCCTCCTCCACCCGCCCATCACTCGCCCACCGCGACGCGTCACAGCGAGGGTGAAGACCGTCCTGCTGTTGCTTAGTGCTGGAGTGAATAGATTTTTTTGTCTTTTCTTTAGATTATCTGATGCATTTAGCTAGTCATTTCTTTGTCTTATATTGTCTGTTATTTTCTGCTCCTTCATTCGTGGACGAATAACTGGTTGAGAGAGAAAAAAAACGTTACTACACCTTCACTGTTTCCGCTCTTCGTCAATTCTGTCTCTGCTTTCCTCATTCCTCTCCATCCCCTTCTGTTCTTCCTTTTTCCCCGCTTCTTTCTCCGTTTCCTCCTTATCCAATTGTTTCAATTATTGCTGTTCAGAGTTCGTCTATCTTTCATTTCCCTCTCCTCTCTTCCTTCCCTCCTCATTTTCATCCCAATAACCTCATCTTCATCTTATCAAATCTCATCATCATCATCATCATCATCATCATCATCATCATATCATCATATCATCATCATCATCATCATCATCATCATATCATCATCATATCATCATCATCATCATCATCATCATATCATATCATATCATATCATATCATATCATATCATATCATATATCATCATCTTATTCCTGCCTTCCTACCTCCTTCCACAGCCCTTTCTTCACTCCGCCTCCCTCCCTCTCTCTCTCCCCTAATTCTCCCTCTCATTCAATCATCTTTTCGCGGCACTCGAGAAATCAAGGTCCCTCCCTACCACAGTACCACACACCACAACACACCAGCACACATATGTAAATAAAATCCCTTTGATAAAATGTTGCAGTTCATTTTTTACCTACTACGACGTGACAGGGAGCGAGAGCGGGAGGAAGAGAGAGAGAGGAGAAAGGGAGGGAGGGAGAAGGAAAGATAGAGGAAAGAGAAGGGGAGGGGGGTAAGTGAGAGGGCAGGAGGAGGAGAGGAGGAGGAGGGGGGGGGAAGAGGGAGTAGGAATGAAAGAGGGAAAATAATAAAGTGAGGAAGAGGGAAAAGGAAATGAACAGAACGAACAGGAAAACCGAAGGAGAGAGAGAGAGAGAGAGAAGAAGTGAAGTGAATCAAACAGGTAAATATCACAAAAAAAACACAAAAAAAACAAACAAATAAAACAAAAGAGAAAGAAGCAGAAAGACGGAAACAGAAAAAAGAAACAACGCAACAGCTCTCGCAAGACAACTGCGTCATCATCGGTAAGCTCTGGATAGGAGAGGGGGGGGTGGGGGTGGGGGGGCAAGATGAGGAAGAAGGCAGTGATATGGGGATCATGATGGGGGGGGGGGTAGAAAAGGAGTGGTGGTAGGATGGGGGAGGAAGTTGAAAAAGGGGGTCTGGATAGTGGGGAGGAAAGGAGGTAAAAAGAGGAAGCGATAGAGAGGAGCAGGTAGAAATGGGGGGTGGATGGATTAGAAGGTAGAAAATGGGGTGGGAGGCTCCTGGATGGGGGGAAAAGGGGTAAAAAAAAAAGAGGGGAGAGCAGGATGGAAGAGAAAGTAGGAAAATAAAAGGGGAGGCGGCCATGGTAGGGGAAAGGTAGAAATTGGCCAAATAAGAAACAAGAGAAGGTGAAGGGGCTGGCGGAGGGTGGGGTAGAGAGGGATAGGACGAGGCCGGAGAGGGGGTAGATCGACCCCTCCGGTCCATCTACCCGGTTCTTATGAGGCTGAGAAGAGGGAATCTTTCATCCAACTTCCGCTGTTAAGAAAAGCGAGGGGATCCCACTTCATCTACGTAAAGAGAACTTTATACAAAGCTAATGCTCACAGTTTGTGCACCGAAATGGGGAACAAAAAATGGAACAAGAAATGAAAACGCTCAGAGAGAGAGATAGGGAGGGAAGGGAGGAGGGGGAGGGAGAGAGAGGAGGAGAGAGAGAGAGAGGGAGAGGGAGAGAGGAGAGAGAGAGAAGAGAGAGAGAGAGAGAGAGAGGGAGAGGAGAGAGAGAGAGAGAGAGAGAGAGAGAGAGAGAGAGAGAGAGAGAGAGAGAGAGAGAGAGGGAGGGAGAGAGAGAGAGAGAGAGAGAGAGAGAGAGAGAGAGAGAGAGAGAGAGAGAGGAGAGAGAGAGAGAGAGAGAGAGAGAGAGAGAGAGAGAGAGAGAGAGAGAGAGAGAGAGAGAGAGAGAGAGGGGGGGAGAGAGAGAGAGAGAGAGAGAGAGAGAAGAGAGAGGAAAACAACACATCTCTTTTTCATCAAAGCCCATCTCATCCAATGACCTTTGGGAAAAGAAACACTCCCTCTTCGTCCCCCATCTGTTCCCCCTCCCTCCCTTCCCCTTCCCCTTCCCCCTTCCCCTTCCCTTCCAATACTCTCCTCTACTCTCCTTCCCCCTTCTCCATACCTTCCTTCTCCATCCCTGCCCCTTAACTCTATCCCATCCCTTTACTCTTTCCTAATCCCTCTTCCACTATTCGCCTCCTACCCTGCCCTTCCCTCCCATCCCCATTACCCCCGCTTACCCCTTCCCCTTTCCCACCCAACGTGGCAATATAACTACCTTCTAACATAACGACAACAATTACGGCGAACTTCCCATCACAAGAATCTCCTCTCCCCTCCCCTCCCTCCTTGCCCTCATCTTCCCCTCCCTCCCAACCTCTCTCCCTCCACCACTTCCCTCCTTCCCTCCACCATTCCCTTCTCCCCTCCCCTCCCTCCCCTCCCTTCATCATTCCCCTCCCTCCCCCCCTTCCCCCCCCACCTCCTCCTCCCTCCCCTCACCTCCCTCACCATTCCTCCCTCCACCACCTCCCTCCTCTACCATTCCTCCTCCCTCCACCTCCCCCTCCCCCTCCCTCCTCCACCATTCCCCCTCCCCTCCCCCAAAACGACCCCAAGAACGGCCGAGCTGATTTTCGGAGATCGATGGAAGTTAATGGAGAAAATGTTCAGGTGAAATGAGGCGTCATAGGCCTAAGACTTTCGCTCTCGAAATTAGACCCCTCAAGAGCTCTATCCTCGGCGTCCAGGAAGGGAGAGAGGAAGAGAGGAGAGGGGAGAAGGAGGAGGGAGAGAAGGAAGGGAGGAGGGAGGGAGAGGAGGAAGGAGGGAGGGAGGAGGGAGGGAGGGAGGGAGGGAGGAGGGAGGGAGGGAGGAGGGAGGAGGGAGAGGGAGAGAGAACGAGAGAATGAGAGAACGAGAGAGAGAACGACGAGAGAATGAGAGAGAGAGAGAGAGAGAGAGAGAGAGAGAGAGAGAGAGAGAGAGAGAGAGAGAAGAGAGAGAGAGAGAGAGAGAGAGAGAGAGAGAGAGAGAGAGAGAGAGAGAGAGAGAGAGAGAGAGAGGAAGGTCTGGTCATGAAGGAGGGAAAAAATACATATGCTATCGCTCGAGGGAGGAAGAGATGTTATGCAAAGTTAATCTTCTTTTATCTCTTGCCGTTCGTCTGTTTGTTTCTCTCTGTGAGTGGTTCTGCATTTCACTCTTGTCTTTCAATCTTTTCTACCGTGTGTGTGTATGTGCGTTTATGTGTGTGTGACTGTGTGTGTGTGACTGTGTATGTGTGACTGTGTGTGTGTGACTGTGTATGTATGATGTGTGTATGACTGTGTGTGACTGTGTGTGTGTGACTGTGTGTGTGTGACTGTGTGTGTGTGTGACTGTGTGTGTGTGACTGTGTGTGTGTGACTGTGTGTGTGTGTCACTGTGTGTGTGTCACTGTGTGTGTCACTGTGTGTGTGTGTGACTGTGTGTGTGTGTGTGTGTCACTGTGTGTGTGTGTGTGACTGTGTGTGTGTGGCTGTGTGTGTGTGTGACTGTGTGTGTGTGTTTGCGTGTGTGTGTTTGCGTGTGTGTGTGTGTTTGCGTGTGTGTGTTTGCGTGTGTGTGTTTGCGTGCGTGTGTGTGTGTTTGCGTGTGTGTGTGTTTGCGTGTGTGCGCGTTTGCGTGTGTGTGCGTTTGTGTGTGACTGTGTCTGGCTTACTGTCTTTGTCTGTTTGTGTATCTGTCTGTATGTCTTTATGCCTGTTGTCAGTCCGTCTGTCTCCTCTCTTTTTTTTTTTTTTTTTACAAAGGCTTTCGTGATACAGTACGGTTACTGTCATCTCGCTTAGGCCTATTTGGCTGGCGGACTAATGTGTTCTATTCTTATCTCTCTGTTTATCTACTCATTTGCTCATTCGCGCATTAATATGGTTATTCATTTACTTATCCTTTCGTGTATCTCTCATTCTCTAGACTTACCGTTACCTGGAGATAGTCATTTCTCTTTCTCTTTCATCTACGCTTTTGCTTCGAAACACACATTTTATTAGCTTTCCCCCTTTTCTGCCTCTTCCTCGTGTTCCTTTTAATCGTCTGCACTCTTCTTACCGCCTTCGTCCCCCCCTCCTTCCCTCACATGCTCCGTTCCTCTTCTCCCCTTTTCTTCCCACTCCCTCCCCTCCCACTCCACCGCATCCCCTCTTTTTCCTCCTTCCCCTCCACTTCCTTTACCACCTTCACTTCTACCACCTTTTTTACCTCCTTCCCCTCCATCCATCCCTTCCTCTTCCCTTCCCCCATCCCCTATTCCCCTCACCCCTCGTCTTCCCCTTCCCCTCCCCATCCCCTCACCCCTTCCCAGGAGCGAGGAAGGGGGGTGACTAAAGGGGAGGGGGAGTAACTAGAGGGTAGGAGAGGGGTGATTAGAGGGGGAGGAGGAGGGGTGATTAGGCGTCCCATGGCGGGTGAAAGGTCCTCCAGCCCGAGCAGCATCCAATATCTGCCGGCATCCTTCCCATCCTAGCGTGGCGCCGCCGTCTCCCTGGAGGACGACTGCTTTCGCGAAAAGAGAGGGAGAATTAATGAACTTCCCCCCCCTCTCCCTCCCTCAACCCCTTTTTGGCACTTCTTTCTTTCCTCGTTTTACCTTTTTTTTAAATTCTACTTCCTCCATCGTCTCCACATCACTGGGCGTCGCCGTCGTCGTCATCATCACTATTTTCTTTATTTTCTTATTTATCTCCTCTGTTCTATCTCTTTTTTATCCCCTAGATAGTGATCTGACAAAATTTACGCCCCTTCCCTCACGTGAAAATTCTATGTATGGAAACATGTAGGTATATATGTACAGTATATCTATTTTCCCTGTCTGTCTGTCTGCCTTTGTATGAATGTATGTATGACTGCATTTATGAATGTACGTATGAAAAAAATACATTAAAAAATCAAGACAATGACAAGTTTTTGACAACAATGATAGCAAATAAAACAGTCATGGCAATAACAACAACAAACAATGACAATAAACCACAGACAAATCAAAATAATAAACAAATAAAACAAACAAACGGCAATGACAATAAACCACAGATAACTCAAAAAACAATAAAAAAAAAAAAAAATAAAACTAAACAACCCCGCTAGCTCCCTCAGCCTCCCCTGGCGCTGCTCGACCGTCTGTATGGAAGCGCTTCGGCAGGACCCGCTTCCTCCTCTTTCTTCCCGGGTGTCTGTTCAAAAGTCTTCCGTTCTTGCCGTTGTCCTCGCTCTGGTCAATTCCCCTTAATGAATTCTCCTCTCTTCCTCGTCTCCCCTGTCTCTCTTACGTTTACCGCCCTTCCTTTCTCTCCCTTTCGCTCGAAATTCATTCTCCGGTTTTCGTTTTACTCTCGTGCGGATCGTCTGCAGGGGTATCGAATATTTTCTTTTCGGTCCTGTCTTCTTTTACACTTCTTCCTCCTTCCTTTCGTCTTCCTATTCTCCTCCTTTTTTGTCTCTTTATTTTCTTTCTTTCTTTTGCGCTCCTATTCGACTCTCGTATCCTTCGTTATCCTTCTTCCTCATTCCTCCCTCTCCTTTTCTTCCCCTTTACCATTCTTGCCCCCTTTCCCCATCCATCCAT
>NW_020870555.1:174477-186977 GCF_003789085.1 Penaeus vannamei | reverse complement strand
GCTTTAGGAAGACCATCACCGCGAGGGGGAGACAGCGGCAAGACAGAGACTCAGATCGCGCGCGCGCGCGTGTGTGTGTGTGTGTATGTATATATATATATATATATATATATATATATATATATATATATATATATATATATATATATATATATGTGTGTGTGTGTGTGTATGTGTGTGTGTTGTGTGTGTGTGTGTGTGTGTGTGTGTGTGTGTGTGTGTGTGCTATATATATATATATATATATATATATATATATATATATATATATATATATATATATATGTGTGTGTGTGTGTGTGTTGTGTGTGTGTGTGTGTGTGTGTGTGTGTGTGTGTGTGTGTGTGTGTGTGTGTGTGTGTGTGTGTGTGTGTGTGTGTGTGTGTGTGTGGTGTGTGTGTGTGTGCGCGCGCGCGTCATTACGTCGTTCGTCCCTCCTTCCATCCCTTCCTCCCTTTATTCTGACCCATCTCCTTCCCAGCCCTTCCCTCCCTCCCTCCTCCGAGTCAAGCAAAGTTTCCCAGGTGAGTCAATAAGGTCACGACCGCGAGTCAGCGAAGTCTACCACGAGCGAGGCCAAGTGAGGTCATCGAGGCGGCACACATTCCTCCGGTTGGGAGACATAACACGGCGCATCTGAGTCTGAGTCAGTCTCTCTCTCTCTCTCTCTCTCTCTCTCTCTCTCTCTCTCTCTCTCTCTCTCTCTCTCTCTCTCTCTCTCTCTCCTCTCTCTCTCTCTCTCTCTCTCTCTCTCTCTCCCCTCCCTCCCTCCCTCTCCCTCTCGCCTCATCCTTTTCCCCGATCCTCAGAGCCGACAACTTTTCTCTATTTTACTCTCGTCTACTCCCTTGCTTTATCAAGCGTCCGCCCTCTTCCTCTTTCGTCCCTGCTGAGCTCCTCCTTTCTCTTATTATTTTTCAAGTAAAATATATCCAACCAAGCCAACGCAAATGACGTAACTCGCCCTTATGGCCATAGAGAAAAGAAAAAAAAAAAAACAAGAGATAAAAAATAATAAATATAACTTAATACATGCTGATAACACACCTTTTAAGTAATCATTTTGTGATTAGAGGCCTTTTAATCGATCCCCTTTGTGATTATAGAGCTTTTAGTCGATTCCGCTGTGATTAGGGACCTTCGAGTCAATTCCACTATGATCTAATCAATTCCATTGTGGTTACGGATATTTTTAAATTCTTCGGCCGCGATTACCAACATTTCGGCCGATTATATCAAGATTCTGGGCCTTTTACATCAGCTGATCGCGCGCGGGGCGACATTAGTTACGTCACGTCCGCGCCGAAGATTGCGTAATGGGCCAAACTCTACTCAACAGCTGACAACACTCGCGACGTAAAGCAAAAAAGCAAACACTCCATTTAGCGGCTCATACCATGCACGAAGGGGAGGGGGGGGGGGGAGTGGTGAGGAGGGGAAGGGAGGAAAGAGGGGAAGGGATGAGTAGCGGGAGGATAAGGGTTAGAGGAGGAAGGAGGAGGGAGATGGGTGGGGTGGGGTGGGGGAGGGAGTGTCAGAAGCCTCACCATCTGACACTGTGCCAGGCCTGCCAGGCGGCCCTCACACCCTCTGTGACGCTCTCCATTGCAGGTGCCTGACGAAACAAAGAGGAAATTCCACCACGAAACCCGAGGCCGTTATAAAGTCGCTCGCTCGCTGCTGGATGTTCAGACTATCCCCCTACATGACAAAAAGAGGTAGAGGGAGAGGGGAGGGGGGGGAGGAGGAGGAGGAGAGGAGGAGAGGAGGAGGAGGAGAGGAGGAGGGAGGAGGAGAGGAGGAAGAGAGAAGAAAAGAGGGGAGGAGGAGAGAGAGAGAGAAGAGGAGGGGGAGGAGGAGAGGAGGAGATGATGAAGAAGAATAATAATAATAATAATAATAATAATAATAATAATAATAATAATAATAATAATAATAATAATAATAATAAAACAAAAAAGAAGGAGGAGTCGGAAGAGTCGGCAGCAGCGAACACGAAGAAGAGAAAACAGGGGAAGAACGAGGAGGAGGAGAATGGGGGAAAAATCCAACTGCTGTAGAGCGAAAGGGCCCGATTAAACGCGGAGGAAACAAACAAAACGGCTGGAGCGAAGATGTAGCGGCCACTGAACACTCCGCTGTCTATTGTTTCTCCCTTGTGGTCACTCGTCAATTACACTCTCAAGATGTTACTGGAGCCCCGGCTTCAACTCGCACGTCGAACTATCACCATCTACCCCTCTATCCCTCTGTGTGTGGCTGTGCGTGTGTGTGCTGTGTGTGTGTGTGTGTGTGTTGTGTGTGTGTGTGTGTGTGTGTGTGTGTGTGTGTGTGTGTGTGTGTGTGTGTGTGTGTGTGTGTGTGTGTGTGTTGTGTTGTGTGTGTGTGTGTGTGTGTGTGTGTGTGTGTGTGTGTGTGTGTGTGTGTGTGTGTGTGTGTGTGTGTGTGTGTGTGTGTGTGTGTTGTTGTGTGTGTGTGTGTGTGTGTGTGTGTGTGGTGTGTGTGTTGTGTGTGTGTGTGTGTGTGTGTGTGTGTGTGTGTGTGTGTGTGTGTGTGTGTGTGTGTGTGTGTGTGTGTGTGTGTGTGTGTGTGTGTGTGTGTGTGTGTGTGTGTCTGTCTGCGTATGTCCCTTTGTTTCTTCCTAACTTTCCACCTGATTCAAACTCTTTCAAATTTCGGTCCTCCTCTCCCTTTCTCCTTTTGTTTCTTTTCGTTCTTCATTTCACTGTCCCACTTCCCCTCTTTCCTTTGCTTCGAAAAGAGACGGACGAGATACTGGCGTAAGGAAAAAAAACTAGAAACAAGGGAGGGAAAGGGGTCAGGAGAGGAGGTGGGAGAAGGTCGTGATATAGAAGGAGATAGGGGGAGGGCGGCTGAGAAGTAAAAAGAAATGGAGGAGGAAAAGAAGAAGAGGAAGGAGAGGAGAAAGAGAAGGAGGAGGAGAAAGAGAAGGAGGAGGAGAAGGAGGAGGAGAAAGGGAGGAGGAGGAGGAGGAGGAGGAGGAGAAAAAGAAGGAGGAGAAGGAGAAGGAGAAAGAGAAGAGGAAGAGGAAGACGAAAGTGGAGGAGCAAGAGGGACGAAAAGGAGGAGGCGCCCCTCCCGCCGCCGCCCAGCAGCAGGGCCCGCCAAGGCGAAGCGAGGGCTCTCGCGCGGCCACCATCTCTCCAGAAGCTGCCTGCCATAACTCACGAAGCTCCACTCCGCCGCACAACCCATTACTGTCTTTCATTGCAGGCCCGCACGCACGCACGCACGGACACACGCGACCCGACCTACAGACTCGCTGACAACCTGGCATCAGGACGCCACGGCCTGCCAAAACTGCCGGAATTACAGACTTTCCCTTTCTTCCCCATGCGTGGCCTGTCCGTCCTCGCCTACCTCCCTCCCTCCCTCCCTTCTCTCGCCTCCCTTCCCTCCCTCAATCCCGTCCTCACTCGTATTCTGCCGCGTGTACTGGGAGAGAGAGGGGAGAGGGAGGGGAGAGAGGAAGAGGGGGAGAGAGGGAGGAAGAGGGAAGGGGAGAGAGGAAGGGGGAGAGAGGAGAGGAGAGGAGAGGAGAGGAGAGGAGAGGAGAGGAGAGGAGAGGAGAGGAGAGGAGAGGAGAGGAGAGGGAGGGGAGAGGAGAGAGAGGAGAGAGAGGAGAGGAGAGGAGAGGAGAGGGAGGGAGATACTATATCCCAGCGCATAAATCACCCCCCCCCCCGCCACACGTGAAACCCTCTTCCTTACCCTAACGGAACCAGACCGGAATAAATCACAAAATCACCACGCACAAGACAAGAAAGAGAGCAACCGTAACTAAAACCGCTAACGGAAACCAGCCCTCCTCACTCTCACTCTCGCCCTCGCTCTTCGCTCGCTCTCAGCTCTCGCTCTCGGCTCGCCGCTCTCGCTCGCTCTCTCTCTCTCTCTCTCGCTCTCTCTCTCTCTCCTCTCTCTTCTCTCTCGCTCTCTTCTCTCTCTCTCTCTCTCTCTCTCTCTCTCTCTCTCTCTCTCTCTCTCTCTTCCTATATATTTATCTATGCATATATCTATATCTACACCTCTCATAACCTCATATATTTGTATGTTTATTTGTTCTCTTTTATCCTCCCTTTATCCGTGTGTCTGTATGTGTGTGCCGTCCTCTCTCCTCCTCCCTCCCATCTCTCTTCTCTTACGCCCTATTCATATTCTCTCTCACCTATTCCAATTCCTCTCTTTCTTTGCTATATCGCCACTTTCTAGTTTCCTTCCCTCTTCCTTCTCCTCAACTTCCCCTCTCACCTATTCCTTTACTTCCCCTTTCCTTTCCTATATCCCCTCTTCCTCAATTCTTTCCCCCACCCTCCTGCTTACCTTTCCCCTTAACCTATTCCAGTTTTTCCCTGTTTCTCTCCTATCTCCCCTCTTCCTCCTACCTCCCTCACCCCATCACCTATTCCTTTACTTTCCTCTTTCTCTCCTACCTCCCCTCTTCCTGAATTATTTCCCTATCCCTCCTACCTCCCTCACCCCCTCACCTATTCCCTTACACCCCTCTTTCTCTTCTATCTACCCTCTTCCTCCTACCTCCCTCACCCCCTCACCTATTCCCTTTCTCCCCTCTTTCTCTCCTATCTCCTCTCTCCTTCGCTTGTTTCCCCTCTTCCACGCTTCTACCTTTCCCCTCCCGTCCTTCCCCTGCCACAAGAGACCTATGAATACGTAACGAGGGTTCCGCCCCTTCCCGTGCCGGCCGTCACAGAGCGCCTGCGAGTGTAGGTGTGGGTGAAGGGGGGGGGAGGGGGTGAAAATAGAGAAAGAAAAGAGAAGTGAAAGAGAAAGAGAGGGAGGGGAGAGAGAGAAGATACAGCAAGTGACTGAGGGGGGGGGGAACTGCTAAAACAAAAATGATACATATATACAGTCACCCACACCAACACCCACACCCACACCCCACACCCACAACACAAACACACACACACATATATAGTATATATATATATATAATATATATATATATATATATATATATATATATGCTAAAAACCTATATACATACATACATTCACGTCCATACGCAAAGAGAAAGGAAGACACCCAAAACGAAGAATAGATCAAATAAAACATACAAAAAAAGTGGAAATACAGACAGACAGATGCCGATGCAAACAGACAAATAAACAAATGGGAAAATAGCAATTTCCTTTCCAGTAGACGTGTCAAGAAAGTCTATTCGCGTGTGTGCATGTACGCCATATGCAAAATATAGAAATATGTCCGTGCCGCGCCGCTCTCGTACGTCAGTGTGTGATGAGTCTGAGTGATTAGTGATAGTGAGTGAGAGGAGGTGACGGCTGAGTGAATGAGTGTGCTGTGATGTGTGGTGTTAGCATCTTGTGTGTGTTGTGATGTAGCTTGTCACAAATGTGTGTGACGATAAAAAAAGTGTGTGGAAAAAATGATAGTGTGGTGAATGAAACGCCTCACACAAATGTGTTAAATTCTTTGTGTGTCTTTTGTGTACCTCAAAATTGTTGCTGTGTGTGTGTGTGTGTGCGTGTGCGAATCTCAGTCTTGTGCGTGTGTGAGTGCTGAGTGTGAGTGTGAGTGTGAGTGTGTGAGTGTAGTTGACGAGAGAGATGAGAAGAGAGACGAGAGAGAGAGAGAGAGATCGAGAGCAGAGGATGGAGGATGAGAGAAAGAAGAGATGGGCGGAGGTAGAGAGAGAGAGAGGTGTGTGTGTGGTTGTGTGATGTGCTGTGTTTGTGTGTAGTGTGTGTGTGTGTTTGCCTGTGCGTGTGCGTATGTTTGCCAGTGTGTGCGTGTTTTGCGTAGTCGTGCGGTGCGTGGTTGCGTCCGTGTAGCGTGCGCGCGGTGTACGTGCGTGTATGCGTGTGCGACGGGTGGTGGAGCGAGTGGTTCAAAAGTAAAAGCAAAACACGAACGGAAGACACCGGCATTTGTTCAAAACGGCAGCCATCTCCCCACACGCCAAATAAACTCCCCACCCCAACTAAAAACCCATCTCGCTTCACCCACAACACGAGCGGTTTCCTTCCGTACACCATCCCCGTAAATACCTTCTTACGCCACGCGTCGCACACACGCACACACACACACACACCACACACACACACACACACACACACACACACACACACACACACCACACACACACACACACACACACACACATCCCCATATCCCCACACAATACACAGTAAATACAATGCACCACCTAAAAACAAACAAGCCAAAGACAAACAAACAAACAACGAACAGAGACATGCCCCCCGAGCCGCGCCAACACCATTCGCCCTTCCCACACTCATCACACGCCCCAACCCTCTCCGACATAACTCACGCCCAAGAAAATGTTTATGAATGTAGTCACATCATACCGCACACTACGTGGGTGGGTGGAGGAGAGGAAGAGGAAGATAGAAAAGAAGGGAGATTAAGATAGATCAGAGAGGTAGAAAAAAAAAAAAATAAAAATCAACAAAAAAAGAAAGAAAGAGAAAGAGAGAGAGAGAGAGACTCCAGACGACAGAGAGAGGAATGACAAACCCGAACAGACCGGAGATAGGAGCGGAGTGTCCAGCCGGAGGTCAAGAAGACGAGATGAGAGAGAGAGAGAGGGAAGAAGACTTGCAATGGGCTGGCAGCTTTGTCGAGATAGAGACTCCGTATGCTGTCATATGGGCTCGGCCCTTGCAGACAGAACAGAGCCTCATCTGGGGGTTATTTTGGCCATTGCGAGTAGATTATTGTCTAATTATCATCTCTCTCGTCTTGACTTACTTCGACATTGGAAAGCCCGATGCGCTGACTATTAAGCGATCTTGGGGGTAAAATCGCCAGAAATAGTCGCACTTGATGTGAGGAAACATGCTGCGTTAGGTACTACTGGCAGAGTGGAAAAGTTTCCCTGAGTGATAAGTGGGCATTCTGCCTGAGACCGATTAAGTATAATCGTGGTTGGGCCCTTAGATAAGTCCACTTCGTGGATTTCAGCCGCATCAGGGGGGTGGACGCGGAGTTAGATGTAAAGGAGGAGGTAGAGAGAGAGAGAGAAGAACGATGGGAACATCGAGAGGAGAGAGAGAGAGAGAGAGAAAAAAAAAAGGAAAGACAGAAAGAAAGACGCTTAAACCCCGAAGGAATGAACAAAAAACACGTAAAGAGAACAGAATCGAAAGCAAAAGAAGAAAACGAGAGGCAAAAATGAGAGAAAAAAATGAATCAAAATTCCACCCACGTTCCCATAACTGGCGTTCAAACTCGCTTAAATGCATTTAACTGTGGTGGCGAGCAAGCAAGCACATAGGCAAAGCGGGGGAGAGGGAGAGGAAGGAGGAGGGGGGGGGAGAAGGAGGGAGGGAGAGAGGGGGGGGGAGTCCAGCCCTCTAGCCCCTTCCTTTCCGACGCCAAAATTCGTCCGGAATTCAAGTCAAAATAACACTTTATAATCATTACCGTCAAAATAGATGTTATGTCATAATCTTAATGCGTTTTACTTTCCACTCAGAACAGAAATAACACTGAAGGATAAATGGAGACAAAGAGATAAAATGTTAAATCAACATCCTCTTGAATATCTCACAGGGGCAAATTTTAAAACTGTATTAATACTCTGCCGTACTATGTTTTACCAACACGAAGTTACATACATACATACATACATACATATGCACATGCACATACACATACACATACATGCACGCACATAAACACCCACACAACACCAAAGAAAGAAAGAAAGAGAAAGAAGAGAGAGAGAGGAGAAGAGAGAGAAAGAAAGAGAAAGAGGAGAGAGAAAAAGAATGAGAGTAATTAAAGAGAAAAGTATAGAAAAGAGAAGAGAGAAAGGAGAGAAAAGAGTAATGTAAACGTGGCGGGGAAACACCGTAGACTTGATGAGCCCTCTCCTGAGCCGCGTACTCCCCGGCGAAGTCATCATAATTCATCATCTTTCCGGAGTGGAACCAGCCTGCTAATGTGGCAAAGGCTTTTCATAACAGGAACCGCATGTGTTTATGGGAAAACATTCGCGCCACAGAGCACTAAAATAATGGTTTATTTCCGCGGGGAAGTAATCGCTAAAATAGTGACAACTTTACATGAAGAGCGCAATTCGTTCCCTCAGCCCTCATGACGTCACCTCGCTGGCCTTCCATGACGTAGCGAAAACACATGACGTCATAAACGGCGTCACGGCCCACAAGATCCGATTTGTGGCGAGGGAAGCGATCGTCGGCCTTTTTTTTTCTTTCTTTTCTCCCATTTTTCTTTTCCAAATTCCCTTTAGTTCCAACACACGGCCACATATCCCCTATTATGCGACACACAGAAGCAGCAGAAGAAGACGAAGACACCAAAGAAGAAGAAGAAGGAGAAGGATAAAAGAAGAAATAAAAAACTGAAGATCAATACACTCGCATCCTGCATATCCTGTCTACATAAATAACTAACTCCTCCACTCCTACCCACCCCCACCCCCCCTATCACCACCCCCTCCTCCAACTTCCCTCCCTCTTCCCCCTTCCTCTTTCAATTGTAGCGCCCATAATGTAGTGCAACAACCACTGTCTTCGACCCGGGAGACAGGAGGAAGAGGGGAGAGAGGGAAGAAAGAGGTGAAGGAGGAATAGAGGGAAGTAGAGGAGGAACAGATTGAAGGGAAAGAGGGGGCGGACAGGAGGAAAGTAAGGACGGGAAGAATAAAGGGAAGGGAAGGAAAAGGAAGGAAGGAAGGAAAGAGGGGAGAAAAAGGAAAGGGAAAGAGGGAAGGCAAGGAGGGGGGGATAAAGGGAAGTAAAGAGGGGCGAAGAGAGGGATGGGATGGAGAAGAGAAAAGGAGGAAAAGGAAGGAGGGAAGGAATAGAGGAGAGGGAAAGTGGGACATTTGAAGAAAAGTTGGTAGGAAAGAGGAAGAGAATAGAAGGGAGAAGGGGAGAGGGAAATGTGAAGAGAAGGAAGTGGAAAAAGAGTGGGATTAAGAGAGGAGGAAGAGCGAAGAGAGTAAAAGAGAATAAATACGGCAAGTCGAGAGAAGGAAAAGAAAAAAAAATCAGGATGGAGAAAGAGGAGGATGATAAAGGAAGGACAAGGGGATAAAGAGAAATGCGAAAACCCGACCTTGCAGGACATTCAAGGCCGGGCCGCGGTTGGAAGTCCCACTTAATCGATTAATTAAATCCAAATTAAAACCTAAAACCTTCATATCATGTGATTCTCAAGTGAGGTCGAGATTTCCCCCGGCCAGGACGACGGTGGAGAAAGAAGGGAAGAAAGGTAAAAGAAAAGTGAACTAAACAAAAATGAGGGGGAGGGAGGAGAGGAACGGGTATGGGAAGGGGGGGAGAGGAGGAGGAAAGGGTATGGGAAGGGTTGAAGAAAAGATAGATAGATAGATAGAGAGAGAGAGAGAGACAAAGAGAAACAGAGAAACAGACAGACAAAAACAAACAGAAAAAAACGACACGCCCGTACCTCTCACGAAAGGAGAATCCAGCAAACGTAAATGCAAGAAGAACACTCGATCTGCAGAGCGCAATGCATAGGAAACAGGAAACTCCAGCAGCCCGGGAAAAATACACAAGGTAAGGTACATTTGGCGAGCGAGAGCTTACGTGCCGGGAACAAAACGCAGACACATGAACATGAAAACAAAAACACAAAGAAATACACATAAAGGGGCAAATTACCAGACAAATGCACGTGCACAAAGACGTATTTACACACAACCAAACGATCAAGAATTTCCCCCAATCGCACTGACGCTCAGTTAAAATCGTAAACATAAGGAATTTCCCCCAATCGCAACAAATCGTAAACATCAAGAATTTCAATCGGAAGAAATTAAGATACAATCGAACAACAATCAAGAACAATCGAAATCAAACACAATCAACACTGACGCTCAGTTAAAATCGTAAACATAATAACAATCACAATAAGAAACGCAGATACAAAACCAAAATAAACACAATTCACATTTACTCAACCAAAGCCGCATACAATGAAACGGATACACACAATATTGAATACAATCACAATCGCACACTCTAAACTCCTTAATCAATACCAGAATACAATCGCACTCGCACCCACACGCAATGCCGCCACCCCATCCACACAACCCCGCAAGTGCACACCTTAACGTGGACGACGACCTCCACCCCGGCCACCCCCTCTTCCACCTGATCCCCCTCAACTCCACCGAACCTCCGCCCTGTATCCAAGCCCCCTCCGGCCGGCCACCACGCCCACGACGCTAACGACTAATGCAACTGCCGCCCGTGATCCCCCGCCCGTCACAGGACTGTCCGAAATTTGATGGCAGTCAGCAGCCCGCGGGAAAAGCCCCTGTCACTCACCTTCTGCGGGTACACGGAGCGGCACACCAAGCTTGTATTGGAAGCCGAGGGCGGGATTCCTATGTGGGGAGGGGAGTGGATAAGGGAGGGGCATGTTTTTGGGTATTGTTGAAGGGGGTGCTCTTGGCATCTGAGGGGAAGGGGAGGGTGTTCTTAGCATCTGAGGGTAGGGAGGGTGTTCTTAGCATCCTAGGGGAAGGGGAGGGTGCTCTTGGCATCTGAGGGGAAGGGGAGGGTGTTCTTAGCATCCTAGGGGAAGGGAGGGTGTTCTCGGCATCTGAGGAGAAGGGGGAGGATGTCCTGCTTATCTCGAACACTCACCTGGAAAGAAAGAGAAATACACATTAGTTCAGTGGATGGTATGCACTGTACATTCTTTTTATAGAAGCAAAGAAAAGGAAAAAGAAAAAAAACAACCTAAGATTTTCCGGTCTGTTTACCTGTGCCTTCTTTCATTTTGTGCATGTCCTTAGTATGTCCCTTCCAGGCTTGCTGCCTTCTTTCTTCATTTTCTTAACACATTTCCTATTTCCTTCATTTCTTCCTTTCGTAGCCTCTCCCTCTCCCACCCTCCTTCCTGCGTTCCTCTCCCTCCCTCTTTTTTTCTCTCTCTCTTTCCCTTCCTCCTTCCTCCCTCCCGCACTCTCTTTCCTTGCCTCCTCTCCCTTTCCTTCCCTCTCCTTTCCTCTCACTCGCTCTCCTCTTCCCTCTCTCTCGCTTTTCTACTCCTCTCCCTCGCTCTCTTACTCTCTCACCCTCTTCCTCTCTCCTTTCTTCTTCCTCTTCCTCTACCCTCTTTCCTTCTCCTTCCCCCTCCCTTTCTCACCTTCCTTCCCCTACCGCCTTCCAATCCGCAGGCTTTACTCACACCTCCCATTTTTTTCTTTATGTTGTGGCTCTCTCGCTTCTCTCCAAACTTCCCAAAGAAAAAGGGAAAAAGGGAAAAAAAGACGGAAAAAACAGCGGAAAACAAGAGAGAAAAAAATTGTCAGAGGAAAGGCAGAGCGTTGCGAGGTCCCGAGAGGGCGGTGGAGGAGGAAAGCAAACATACGTGGGGGGACTCCGTGAGGTCAGGACACACCCAGAGGGAGAGACGGGACAGGGAGAAAGGAGTGGGAGAGGGAGAGGGGACAGGAGAGGGAGAGACGGACAGGGAGAGGGAGAGGGAGGGACAGGGAGTGGAGAAAGGGAGTGGGACAGGGAGAAAGGGAGTGGGACAGGGAGAAAGGGAGTGACAGGGAGAAGGGAGTGAGACAGGGAGAAAGGGAGTGGGACAGGGAGAAAGGGAGTGGGAGAGGAAGAGGACCGAGGGAAGGGTAGAGAGGGGGGAAACAGAAGGAGAGAGGGGGATGAGGAGAAAGGGGGGAAAAAGGAGGGAGAACTGAAGGGGATACGGAGAGGGAGGAGAAGGAGAGAGAGAAAAAGGGAATGGGGAGAAAGGAGAGGAGAAGAAGGAAAATGAGAGTGAAAAGAAGAGAATGGGAATGGGAGAAGGCCATGGGAAGGGTGAGAAGGAGAGGGCAGAGGGAAGGAAAGGGAATGGGTGAAGCAGGAAAAGGAAAGGGGAGAGGAAAAAACGAGAAAGGGATAGGGGAAAGCGGGAAAGGGAGAGGGAGGGGAATGGAAGGGAAAAGGGCGAGAAAAGGAGAGGGGAAAGATGATAGAGGCGAAGGTTAAGAGGGAAAGGGGAGAGGGTGAAGAGGGGAAAGTCAGCCAGAGAGAAGAGGAAGGGGAAAGGAAGACGCGAAGAGGGGAAGGGGACTGGGAGAAAATATAACGTGAAGATGAGAATGAAAGAAGAGGAAAGAGACAAAGAGAAGAGGGTGAAAAGGTGGAGATAGCAGAAGGCAAGGGGAGAACTGATGCAAAAAAAAAAAATAATAAATAAATAAACATATAAATAAAGACAAAAAAGACAAGAGAAAGCTATAATAATTTTTCACGGGGCGGAAATGTACTTCAAAGGTTCGTGATGGCTGATGACAGACTGACAGGCTTTTGATGATGAAATGATAATTGGCAGAATGACGATTATTTGGAATACAACGAAGTTATTCACGAATGTTGCATTTAGACAACCATCATACTCCCAAAGCGCATCTTCGTCTCGATAAAAAAATAATAAAAAATGAAAGTAGAAAAAAATAAATA
>NW_020870555.1:129477-169477 GCF_003789085.1 Penaeus vannamei | reverse complement strand
TCTTCTTCCAGATGACGAACTTAACAAAATTATAACCAGAACAACAACAACAACAAAAAATAAATAAAAAATAAAAAATAAAACAACGCGGGAAAACTTTTCACTCCTTCACATTTTAAGACCCAACCAAGACCTTTCTTTCCCCGAATTCCAAAATGTCAGGACTTCCTCCGGACTATATTGTTTTCTAAGAGTTTTGCAGGATTTCCAGCGCCTGCGGGATCCCCGGCCGCCCAACCTCTCCTCCAACTTGCGCTCTCAAAAACAGGTCTCCGCTACAGACTCACACTGCTTCGTGGATATCTTGTATCTGTATTTGTATGGGCAGTATCTGTAATAGGCTAGGTATGGTGTGGATATTGTGTATCTGTATATAGGCATAGGCATATGGTGTGGATATTTTGTATCTGTATTTGTATAGGCATAGGCATATGGTGTGGATATTGTGTATCTGTATATAGGCATAGGCATATGATGTGGATATCTTGTATCTGTATTTGTATAGGCATAGGGATATGATGTGGATATTGTGTATCTGTATTTATATAGGCATAGGTATATGATCGTATGCGCATGTGATGTGTAAGTGTACGTGAAAATGTAAATGTAAATGTAAATGTAAAAGAAAATATGAATATGAATATGCGCACGAATACACATACATATACGCACACGTGGGACAAAGAAAGAACGGGAGAAGGAGGAAGGGAGGTAGAGAGGAAGGGAGAGGAAGAGGGAAAAAAAATAAAATAAAAACGAAAGAAAAGAGGAGATACACTGCTAAAGACACAGACAGGGACACAACGCGAGTGTCTCACTACACGCCGCATAAATATTCACTGCAGGATCACCGTTCCGTCCCCTGCAATTAAGCCGAGCATTCCGCTGTTCAGACACGCTGTTCCTTCCTTTCCCGTCCGTCCGTTCACTCGAACTTCTCATCCCACCGTCATCGAACTCCCCAGGTCATTGCTAAGATTATAATCCCAATTAATGGTAAACGAACTCTGCCTCGATATTCCTAACTGCCTCCTCCTCCTACTCCTACTCTCCCTCTCCTCTCCTTCCTCTCCTCTCCCTCTCCTCTCCTCCTCTCTCTCCTCCTCCGTATGATGAACACAGGTGCTCTGTGTGTGTGTGTGTGTGTGTGTGTGTGTGTGTGTGTGTGTGTGTGTGTGTGTGTGTGTGTGCTGTGTGTGTGTGTGTGTGTGTGTGTGTGTGCGTGCGTGCGTGCGTGCGTGCGTGCGTGCGTGCGTGCGTGCGTGCGTGCGTGCGTGCGTGTGTGCGTGCGTGCGTGCGTGTATGTGTGTGTTTGTGTGCGTGTGTGTGTGTTTGTGCTTTCGTGTTCGAGCGGCATGTGCGTGAGCGTGTGCTTATCAACAAAACTCCCATTAATGTAAACAAAACTTCACAGATCATTAGCCCTGAATTACGACCACTACCAAAACAAGTAAAGTATTTCTATCCTCCTATTTCCTTTAACCTTCGCATATCCGACAATGCCCTAATCTTTTTGAAAACGTACAATCTACAACCACCTACGGCAATATAATAGCATCCTAAGAGACTTTTGAAATTCGAACAGATCGCAATACAACAATGGTGATGATGATGATGATGATGATGATATTGATGATGATGATGATGATATTGATGATATGAATGATGATGAATGAATGATGATGATGAGATAATGATAAAGATGAAAGAAGAAGAAGAGGAAGATAATAACGACAGCGATAAATAACCACCACAACCATAAAAAAAAAAATCCAAAGCGCAAACGACCCAAACAAACAACTTAACAACAGCAGCATCCAGACGAGAGCAATCGATACCCCCAAACTCAGACCTCTTGCCCAAACTTTGCTCCCCCTCGAGGCCCGAGTCAAAGGCGCAGAACTCCGGGGCCTGCAAACCGCGAGCAGGATGTGCCTTCCCTTCGGTCCTCCCCCCCCCCTCCACCCCCATCTCCACCTCTTCCCTCTTGCTTCTCCGAACTGAAGAGGAAGAGGAGGACGAGGAGGAAATTAAGGTACAAGGAGTAGGAGTAGGAGATAATGGAGGTACACAGAGGAGGAACGGGAAGGGGGAGGAGGAGACGCAAGGGAGGAAAAAGGAGAAGAAAAGGGGGAGGGGGAGGAGGAGGAGGAGGAGGAGGAGGAGAGGAGAAGAGAAGAAGAGAAGAAGAAGAAGAAGAAGAAGAAGAAGAAGAAGAAGAAGAAGAAGAAGAAGAAGAAGAAGAAGAAGAAGAAGAAGAAAGAAGAAGAAGAAGAAGGAGGAGGAGAGGAGGAGCAGGAGGTGTGGGGTGGAGGAAGTAGAAGGAAGCGGGGGTGGAGGAAGTGGTAGAGAATACGAGGGAGGAAGGCAGGATTTAGGAGACAGGAGGAAGAGGAGGAGATGAAGACAGGAGGTCTCCATCTCCCCCTTCCCTTCTTACCTCCCGCCCTTTCCACCCTTCCACCCCCCCCCCTGCTTGCCCTTCGAAAAGCGCTCCCACGAAGACCATGGGCCGTGCGCAGTGTGGCCGACGACGACCTCCTGTCCTCGTCGTAGAGGGGTCGTCTTTACTCCTAGCACGTGTCGTATCAGGTGTCTGCATCCACCTTTCGATACTCTTTTTCTCTCACTATGTTTTGTTTATTTTCATCTATGTCTAGTTTTCTATCTAATCCCTTTTTTTTTTTTCTCCATTTCTCCTTCCTTTGTCTTTTTTTTCTTTTTTCTCTTGCCCTTTCGGTTCCCTTTCTTTCGCTTTTGCCCTCTTCCAGTCACAAAAACACTTTCTCTTTCTCTTTTTTTTACTTCTTTTCTCTTTTCTCTTCTTTCTTCCTTTCCTTCTTCCTCTCTCTCCTACTGCTTTCTTGCCTCTTGCCTTCCTCCTCTCCTCTCCTCTCCTCTCCTCATCTCCTCCCTCTCCCAACTCCTCCCCTTCCTTCTCTTCTTTTCGCCCTTCCTTCCCACCGGAATACCAGACGAAAGTGATCTCCATGTAAATTGGGAAACGAAGGAAGATACACATAATACCGAAAGTCGGACGCACAAAAGCACCAGCCGTGTGTCCGCCGAGAGGTGCAAAGACGGGATTATGATAATGAGTCGGGGGGCAAATAGCTGCAATGTGCATCACGCGGCGAGAGACTGATACGGGAGAAATGAACGACAAATCAGTGGAGAAAAATGACTAAAATGAAGCGAAACAATTATCTTGTTTTTTTTTTTGTTTTTTTTTCTTGTAGAGGGTGTAAAGGGGAGGGACAAATCAGTGGAGAAAAATAACTAAAATGAAGAGAAACAATTATCTTTTTTTTTTTTTTCTTGTAGAGGGTGTAAAGGGGAGGGACAAATCAGTGGAGAAAAATGACTAAAATGAAGAGAAACAATTATCTTGTTTTGTTTTGTTTTTCTTGTAGAGGGTGTAAAGGGGAGGGACAAATCAGTGGAGAAAAATAACTAAAATGAAGCGAAACAATTATCTTGTTTTGTTTTGTTTTTCTTTTCTTGTAGAGGGTGTAAAGGGGAGGGACAAATCAGAGGAGAGAAATAACTAAAATGAAGCTAAACAATTGTCTTGTTTTGTTTTGTTTTTCTTTTCTTGTAAAGGGTGTAAAGGGGAAGGACAAATCAGAGGAGAGAAATAACTAAAATGAAGCGAAACAATTATATGCTTGTTATTTATTTATCTCTCTCCTTGCAGAGGGTGTAAAGGGGAGGGTTAGGGGAGGGGGGGAAACGTAGAGGGATGAGTGGACGACGACGAAGGGAGCGTAAGGGAGGATGTAGGTCAGGGGGGCACGGATCGGAAGGCAGGGTTAGAGGGCGCCAGGGATTGCAGGGGAGGAGGATGAGAGGGCGCAAGGAATGTTGGGGAAGGAGGCGAAGGGGGCCCCGTGGAGCGCAAAAGGAGGGGGGGGTCCGGAACAGAAAGCATAAAGGAGAGGATTCGCGGCCCACGAATCGCAGGAGAAGGAGAGATGGAGGAGGAGGAGGGAAGGGACCAGGAAGCACAGGAGGAGTAGAAGTTACAAATCAAAGGGAGGTGGAGGAGAATGAGAAGAGGGTGGGAGGGGAGGGGGGAGAGCAGGCGAGACGAAGCGAAGTGAAGAGGGGAGGGAGGGCAGGCGAGAGGTAGGGAAGGGAAGAGGGAGGACGGGAAAGGGGGGAGGGGAGCAAGGAGCGTCAGACCCCCAGCCATTAACATGCTAATTGAGTCATGAGGCATAAAATCCGCCGAACCGCCCAATATTGTGCAAAATCAATTGGTTGTCCTCGCGGCTGCCATCGAGCACCCTCCACCACCCCACCACCACCCTCTCCCTCCTCCATCCCGGACCCTTGGCAATGCGATGTTATTTATTTCGTTTCACTTTTGCTCTATTTCATGGGGGCCCGGGAGGAAGAATAATATAACAGAACACGAGAATAAAAATAGGAGTAACCCTGATGATATAAAAGTATATTCAGCCTTTTCAGCTGTGAAGTGAAAAGGAGAGAAGAAAAGGGTATAGAGTGGAGATAAAGAGGATAATCCTTAAATAAACATATCTACAAATATAGATACGTACATGCATACGTATAAACATATATTGATGTTGATATGATAAGGTGGAAGAAAAAAAGAGGGATAATCAGAAAAATAATAATGGACGAAAGGGGATATAAGAGCAAAGCAGACGAAGAGAAGAGCGAGTGAGAGAGAGGAAGAGGCAAAGAGAAAAGTCCATAGTCTTGCTCTCTCTCGATCACTTAGCAAGATGGTCTGCAAGATTGGAGGAGGGGGAGGTGGTGGAGGAGGAGGAAAGGGAGCAAGAAAACGAAGAATAAAAAGAAGAGGAAAAAGAAGAAGAGGAGGAGGAGGCAGAAGAGAGAGAAGACAAAGGGGAAAAAGATGATGCAAGTGAAAATGAAGATGAAGGATGAAGAAGTATAAAAAAATGAAGGAGGAAGATGAAGTAGATAAAAGATGAAGATGAAAATGAAGAAGAAGAACAGAAGAAGAAGAAGAACTATAAAAAAGACGAGACGAAAGGCGGAGGAAGACCCGCCCGCGTATGCGCGCCTCGCCGGATCATCACGCCCGCATCCACGCTCCACGACCCACGACCCCACGACCTCGAGGACCAGCGGAGACGACGAGGGCGACCTGTCACGTCCGCTTAAGAAGGGAGAAGAGTTCTCTTCTACTCTCTCCTCTTTCCTATTCCCCTGACCTTCTCTCTCTCTCTCTTCTCTCTTCTTCCCCTGTCTTTCAAATTAATCCTCTCCTTCCTCCCTCCTTCCTCATCCCCCCCCCCTGTTTTTCTTCTTTCAGTCTCATCTTTTCACCCGTCCATCAGCCGCCCCTCCCCTCCTCCTCTCCCCCTCTGGCGTGGTCACCTCTCCCGTTCCCTTCCCTTTCCTCCCCTCTTCTCCCCCTCTGGCGTGGCCTCCACTCCCCTCCCCTCCCCGTGCAGGACTTGAGCAGTTTATGGTATTATCTTTTAAGTTGCTGACGCCGGGGGTCTGAGACAGCAAGACATCCCCTAAGGAGACGTCTTACCCCCCCATGTCCCTTCAATGCCTCCTTTTCCCCTTTCCCCAACTTTCATTCCATCGGCGTCTTCCCTATCCACTTCCATCCTTCTTCCCGTTTCTGTTTCCTTCTTTCCATGATCCACTACTTTCTTCCATTCGCAATCTCCCCCCTCCGTTGTTTCTTTCATCTTCTTTCCCAATGTTCCCCCTATTCCATCCCGTCCTTCACTACAAACCACCATCCTCTGCCCTCCACCAACCCTTCTCCCCCCCTACCCTTTTACCATCTCTTCCACACCCTCCCCGTCCTTCCACCTGTTTCTTCCACTATTTATTTACAAATCCTCTCCCCTTCTGCCTTCAAACCCTTCTTCCACGGCTCTCTCTCTCAACTACCGTCTTCAATACACCCTCCATTTCACCATCCCCTTCTCCCTCTCTAATTCTCTCTCTCCCCCTCTTCATTCCTTCCACCCTTCCCCTCCTCCTTCCTTCCACCCTTCCCCTTCTCCTTCCTTCCTTCCTTCCTTCACTTCCCCTCCTCCTTCCCTTCCTCCTTCTTCCTTCCACCTTCCCCTCCTTCTTCCTTCCACCCTTCCCTCCCTCCTCCTTCCTTCACCCTTCCCCCCCTCGCCCCTTTACTTCCTCCTTCCTTCCACCTTCCCTTCGCCCTTTCCCCTCTCCTTCCTTCCATCCAACCCCTAACCCCACCGCATCTTCCACACCTATCCCTCCCCACCCCCTCCCCAACAAACACTCCACCCTCTTGTCGTCTCTCGCAAAGCTAATACAATCTCAGCGAGTGAATTTCGAGAGGTTTATTATCATCACAGCAGCAGCAGGTAACCCTCGTTCTTTTTCCTCTCGCTCTCTTTACGTTGTCGATTCGATGTCGCTGCCGTTCGAAAGTTTTTTTTTCTTTCTTTCTCTTTTTTCTCATTTTTCTTTCTTTCTTCCTCATTTCCTTTCTTTTTTCCTCATTTCCTTTCTTTCTTTCCTTGGTCTTCTTCAACTATGTCGATTATTTCTCGTGATCACCCTCCGGAAGGAGAGCAACACGAAAATGGCTGTCATTAATTTCTCTTCGCTTCTTTCCCTCAAAAAGAAAAAAAAAAGAAAATTAAAGAAAAACAGACAATACCTTCCCTTACGTTCAATAGCTGATCACGCTCTCTTTCCCCGCGTTAGCTCTCCCCCGTCGCTCGCTATATAAAAGGACACCAGACGAATAGAAATGAAAAAAAAAGCAAAACACCAAAGACTTATCTTAGGCTTCCCGTTCTCGAAGGAATCGGGCAGATGCTCCACGATCTCGGAGCCAAAGGCACAAAAACACAGATAACAACATCCTCCCTCGTTCACATACAGGCCTCAAGTCATCCATTTTTTCCTCTCTCTTCCGCTCTTCTTCATGCCGGCTGTGCAGAGACGGAAACATTGATAAATGAATTTCTCAAGAAACTTTGCAAAGAACATAAATTGCTTGAACCTTCGGCCCCGTGCAAGTGCGGCGCTGCAATGCAAGGGAATGTCGCGGATACATAAAAAAACAAACTCAGGAGGAGACAACTGGGTTTAGCTTGCTACCCAGAAAAAAAAAAACTTTTTTATTTACAATGATAATGTTAACGTCAATAAGGAAGGGAGCAAGGAAAAGAAGCAGCAAGGTTAGCTTAGGAAGAGAAAGAAAGGGAGAGAGGGAGAGAGCGAGAAAAGGAGGGAGGAAGGGTGGGAAGGAGGGAGGAAGGGGGAAGGAGGGAGGAAGGGAGAAGGAGAGAGAGAGAGAGAGAGAGAGAGAGAGAGAGAGAGAGAGAGAGAGAGAGAGAGAGAGAGAGAGAGAGAGAGAGAGAGAGAGAGAGAGAGAGAGAGAGAGAGAGAGAGAGAAGAAGAGAAAGAAAGAAGAGAGACACAGATTGGAACGGAAAGGAAAATCCGTGACATACGCCCCGGTGATAAAATTATCCACTTTAGATCGCTTCCCTTTGTAGATCGCACAATCCAATATACATAGAGGCGCACGCACATTTTTACACACACATCCATACTTGATTCAAAGAGACCATATGAAACATTAGGAAAATTTTCTTCTCTCGCCCCCCTCCCTCCATTTCGGGGCACGTGTGCGTGTGCGTGTGTGTTGGTGTGGTGTGTGTGTTTTATGTGTGTGTGTGTGTGTGTGTGTGTTGTGTGTGTGTTGATGTGTGTGTGTGTGTGTGTGTCGTGTGTGTGTGTGTGGTGTGTGCGTGCGTGTGTGTGTTCGCGCGCGCATGCATTTACGTATGCGTTGCGCGTACGTCATTTCGTGTTCGTGTACATCTCAACATGCAGTATTACCACACCAAATACATAGCCGCTTCACAGTGTCTTGTCGTCGTTGCAAAGCCTCTCAATCTGCAATGTGGCGAGCGGCGGAGCAAACAGGATGAAGTACGGCGATCGTGACATACGTCATTGCTTGAGTGTGCTGTGTATTGTGAGTGAGGAAGGGGGACCAGGCGGATGAGAAGGGGAGAGGGAGAAGGAGAGGAAAAGAAAGATAGGGAAAAGGAAAGGGAAAGAAAGACAGAGGAAGGGAAGGGCGGAGAGCGGGCGGGAAGGGGAGGGGGAGGAAAGAGAAGAAAAGTAGAAGAAAAAAAAAGAGGAGAGAGTTGAGGAGAGAGAGAGAGAGCAGAGGAGGAGAGAGAGACCGAGAACGTAAAGAAGAGACCGACTTGAGAATGGGGTACAAATGAGATGGCTTGAAGACAGGTGAGAAGGAGAGAGAGTAGACGAGACAGGCGAGAGAGACGAGAGCAGAGGAAGAAGAGAGAGAGTTGTTGGAAGAGAGGTCGACTGATGAGAGAGAGAGACTGAGGAGTGTATGTCTGTTGTGCGTCTGTTGTGCAGACAGACAGACCAGTAGGACAGCGAAGAGACAGGTTAGCCGAACTGCATACGAGAAAGAGGCTGGCTGGAACAAGAGGGCAGCTGGCTACCTTGGCCGCACCACCATCTGCACGAGGGGAAAAAACCTGTAAATCCCAGATTAAGCAGATTACTAAAGCTATGATCCTGCACCAGATGCCAGGAGTGTGGAAGACAGAGGAACAGGAGGAGGATGGGGAGGAACAGGAGGTGGAGGAGGAAGGAAGAGAAGGAGGTTTGGGGAGGAGCAGGAGCAGGAGAGTGAGAGGATGGGGAAGAGCAGGAGGAGGAGGGGAGGAACAGGGAGGAGAAGGATGGGAAGGAAGAGGGAGAAGGAGGAAGAGGAGGAGAGAGGAGAGAAGGAGGATGGGGAGGAACATGATGATATGGAAGATGGAGAGGAACACGAGGAGGATATG
This sequence comes from Penaeus vannamei, assembly GCF_003789085.1. Lineage (NCBI taxonomy): Eukaryota > Metazoa > Arthropoda > Malacostraca > Decapoda > Penaeidae > Penaeus > Penaeus vannamei. The sequence goes on along the minus strand of NW_020870555.1, from coordinate 160,640 downwards.
ATGGGGAAGCGAAGGATGAAGAATGAGGGAGGATAAGGAGGAAGAAGATCAGGGAGGAGGAGGAGAGAGGATGGGATAGTAGTATGAGGATGAACGATGGGGAGGGAGGAAGATCGGGAAGGATAGAGAAGCGAGGAGGAAGAGAATGGGAAGAAAGCGAAGGAGAAGGAAGATAATTAACAACAGGAAGAAAGGAAGATAAATAACAAAAGAAGCCAAAGAAGAAGAAGAGAGAGGAAATCACAGAGAGTGGAAGAGATTTGAGAAAGAGGAGACCGATACTGCAGGTGACTTCATGCTTAAAGCAGGTGGCGAGAGAGCCATCTGGGAGGCCGAGAGAGAATCACAGACCAAGGCCATTTCTCTGACTGGGAAAACGAACGCGGGGAAGGGGACGAGAGAGGGAGAACGTAGGAACAAGATAGCAGATTAGGATAATGGAAGATAATGGAGGCTGCTATAGCTGGAAATGGGGGGAGGGGGAGGGGGAGGGAGGGGGAGGGAAGGAGGAAAGAAGGTGTGGAGAGGAATGAATGGAGGGAGGGGAGAGGAGGAGGGAAGATAGAGAGGTGAGGAAGGAGGAAGGAGGAAGGATGGAAGGATGGAAGGAGGAAAGGAGGGAAGGAGAGAGAGTGGAGAGGGAGGGAGGGAGAGAGAGAGGGAGGGAGGGAGGGAAGGGAGAGAGGAGAGAGATGAGAGGAAGAGAGAGAGAGAGAGAGAGAGAGAGAGAGAGAGAGAGAGAGAGAGAGAGAGAAGAGAGGAGAGAGAGGAGAGAGGACGAGAGAGAGAGGAGAGGAGAGAAGAGAGGAGAGAGAGAGGGAGAGAGAGAGAGAGAAGAGAGAGAGAGAGAGAGAGAGAGAGAGAGAGAGAGAGAGAGGAGAGAGAGAGAGGAGAGGAGAGAGAGAGAGAGAGAGCGAGGGAGGGAGAGAGGAGGGAGGGAGAGAGGGAGGGAGAGAGAGGGAAAGAGAGAAAGAGAGGGAGAAAGAGAGAAGAGAGAAAGACAGACAGACAGACAGACAGAGACAGAGAGACAGACAGACAGACAGGCAGAGAGAGAGAGACAGAGAGAGAGAGAGAGAGAGAGAGATGAGAGAGAGAGAGAGGAGAGAGAGAGAGAGAGAGAGAGAGAGAGAGAGAGAGAGAGACCCGACCCTAAAAAAATGAAAGCCAAACATCGAAGCTAAAAACCATAACGGATATGAGAGGCAAAAGAGAGAAAAAAAACAATGATTGGAAATGGGGGAAAAAAAAAAGAGGTAAGAACGATAACGCAAAGAGGGGCATGGGGAAAAAGCGGAAAATGAAGGGAACTAGAAAGGATAAAAAAAAGACGCATGGGTAAGCTGAAAGACGCGCAACGAATGTTTCCAGAAAGAAAAGTTAGACGGGGAATGAAAATATGACAGGAGGGGGAGAGGAAGGGAGGGAGAGGGAAGAGGGAAGGAGGGAGGGAAGGAGAGAGGGAAGGGAGAGAGGGAAGGAGGGAGGGAGAGGGAAAAGGAAGGAGGGAGAGGGAAAAGGAAGGGGGAGAGGGAAAAAGGAAAGGAGGGGAGGGAAAAGGAATGGGAAAGGGAGAGGAGAGAAGAGAGAGGAGGGAAAGAGGAGAGAGAGAGAGAGAGAGAGAGAGAGAGAGAGAGAGAGAGAGAGAGAGAGAGAGAGAGAGAGAGAGAGAGAGAGAGAAAGAGGGGAAGAGCAGGAACCACAGCAAGCACATATACCAAACAAAGTACTATTACAATAACGATGACCTGAGCAACCCCATACTACTCCCCTATCCCCGCCCACAACCTAACACCCCTTCCCCCCAACTCCCCCTTACCACGCCTTGACCATCTCCACCAACTATGAGAACCTTCCCCCTCCCCCTCCCCCACCCCCTCTAACAAATGCCCTCATCTACCTTAGTTTGCATGATCAATGTCCCGTGAAGGGGAGGTCGCGATGATGGGGGGGGGGGGGGCGCTGCTCCCTCTATTCTCCCTCTTCCCTTCCCTATTAACAGGGTCGCGTTCCTCCTCCATTCCTCTCTCTTATCTTTTTAGGCCATTGATAACCTCTCTCTTGACGTTTCCTTGTTTATCCATGACGCCGTTTTTATATCCTCTCTCTCTCTCTCTTCTCTCTCTCTCTCTCTCTCTCTCTCTCTCTCTTCTCTCTCTCTCTCTCTCTCTCTCTCTCCTTCTCTCTCTCTCTCCTCTCTCTCTCTCCATCACCCACACACCCCACACTCACACACACACACAATCACAACACACACACCACACCCACTGTCTCTCTCTTTGTTGTGTCTGTCTGTGTGTCTCTGCCTGTCTGCCTGTCTCTCTCTCTTTTTCCATAGTTTCCATTTCCTTTCGTTTACCATCTCCCTTCCACTCCTTCCTCCCTTTTCCCCTTTCCCTCTCGTCTCCCTCTCCCTCCCCTCCTTCTGGTCTAATCTACATAGTCCTGAAACTTAGCGCCGTGATGTTTTCCAACATTGTTTATCACCCAACTTCATGTCCGGTTATTTGCTGCCTTTCAGCCACTCACGCTTGATTATGTCTTCTGCTTTCTTGCTTCAGTGTGTGCACGTGGGGGTGTGGACGTGCACCAGCAAGTCTGAATGTTTTGATGAGAGGGGAGGGAGAGAGGGAGAGAGAGATGAGAGAGAGAGAAGAGAGAGAGAGAGAGAGAGAGGAGAGAGAGAGAGAGAGAGAGAGAGAGAGAGAAGACGAAGAGAGAAAGAGAGAGAGGAGAGAAAAGAGAGGAAAGAAAGAGAAAGAGAGAGAGAGAGAGAGAGAAAGAGAGAGAGAGAGAGAGAGAGATGAGAGAAAGAGAGATGAAAGAGAGATGGAAGAAAGAGAGATGGAGAGAAAGATGAGAGAGAGAGATGGAGAGAGAGAGAAAGAGAGAGAGAGAGAGAAGAAGAGAGAGAGAGAGGAAGAAGAGAGAGAGAGAGAGAAGAGGAGAGAGAGAGAGAAGAGAGAGAGAGAGAGAGAGAGAGAGAGAGAAGAGAGAGAGGAGAAAGAGAAAGAGAGAAAGAAAGAAGAAGGGAGAGAGAGAGAAAAGAGAAAAGAGAGAGAGAGAGAGAGAGAGAGAGAGAAGAGAGAGAAGAGAGAGAGAGAGAGAGAGATAGAGAGAGAGAGAGAGAGAGAGAGAGAGAGAGAGAGACATTAACGCGAGCATGAACATCATCTCACATACAAACAAACGCCCTCGTAGCCGCGTGAGTGCGAGTCCGCGCACATTTTGAATTTCCTCACTGAAGCGCGTGCACCCCCCCCCCCCCCCCCCCCATCGCGTGCAGACCAGACGCGCGGCGACAGGCGCTGAGCTCAGAGATCACGCCCAAGATCAGCGCTAAACCCCGCAGTCACAGCGACACGAAATGCTTCTGCCTTTGCTTTCCTCCACACATTCTGTTATTCACCGTTCATTTTTTTTACACATTTTCAGGTAATTTATTCGCTATTATCAGAATAATCGTAGCTTTTACATCTATAATAACGAAAGTCAAATGCGAATGGTATAAGGAAAGACAAAGGCATGAGATTAAACTGAAAACGAACGGACAACTTCCAAGACAATAAGGTCAAGACCAAGGCCAAGAGGACTCGGGGACAAGACCAAAACACAAAAGAGACAAGTCTAGAGTAAGAGCAACGGACGTTGAGGTGAGGAGGCAATACGAAAGACGGGGACAAGGGCAAGACTAAAGACGCAAGAGCAAGACTAAATGCAAGGGCAAGACTAAATGCAAGGGCAAGACGAAAGACGCGAGAGCAAGACTAAAGACAAGGGCAAGGCTTTTAGACGCCGGGAGATGCAAGAGCCGCGTGCCTCGAGGGTCGACGGCAGCGCTAAGACAAGAGCAGAGATCCAGGGCAGAAGCAGACAGCGGTATGGGGGGGGGGCGCCCAGCCGAGGGAGAGGGCAGACGAGGCCCAGGGCACCGGGACGACGGTGACAAAGCAGCTTTCATAAACATAATGGGGCCGACGGAGCGCGGCGTCGTCTGAATAAAGAGGTTTTCCCTGTATGCTCCCGGTCCTCGCTCGGTCATCACGGAGGCGCTGATGGCAGGCACGGCGCCCCCGCAAGCGCGCTGCCGCTTCTACTTCCGCTGCCGCTGCTGCTGCTCACCCGGCGCACCTGTGCACACGTGGTATCGACGCATTTGGCAAGTCCCCCTCTGTCATTATTTGCATCCGAACTGAATCATTATCGAATCCGGTATCTAAGCCCGGCATTATCGCGGCCGCACCTGACTCGCATCCGCACCTGACCGCACCTGTCGGTGGAACACATCCGCATCTTCATTATCGATAGCCGAACCGATCAGCACCCGCCAGACACCACACACACACACACACACACACACACACACACACACACACACACACACACACCACACACACCACACACACACACACACACACAACACACACACACACACACACACACACACACCACTGCACCGCTAAACACCTAAAACCATCGCCCTCTCACCAGCGATCAACAACATAAAAAACATAACAAATAAAGCAGCTCACCAAACAAAACAAAATATTAACAGTATACACACAGACATCTCCCCTCCAGTACCGCCGCGATGCGCCTTCGCCCGGCACGGCTATCATGGGCTCGGATGGGGTGTAAACTTCGTGATTCAAAATTAGGCTGGCTGTTAAGGAAGAAAAAATACGTGGCTGTGAACGAAAAATGCCTTTGATAAGCTAACGCCGGAGGGAGGAAGGCGGCGGAGGAGGATAAAGGAGGAGGACAAGGATGAAAAGGGGGGGTGGGGGAGACGTAAGGACGAAAGGGATGAAGAGGAGGAGGAGGAGGAGAAAGATGAACGGGAGGAAGGAGAACGGGAGAAAGGGGAGGAGGGGAGACGGAAGGAGAGGAAGGAGGAGGGAAAGGAGAAGGGAGAGACAGGGGAAGGAAAAAGGAGGTGATACGACGCCGAGAGGAATAAGACCAAAAGAGAAAGAGGAAGAATAAAAGAGGACATAACAAGGGAGAAGAGGTGGCGTGGGCAGAGAGGAAGTATAAGAACAGAATGGACACCGACACGAAAAAAGTTACAAGAAACAGCAAAAACAAGAGAAAGCGGAAAAAAATATCGACGTGAGAGAAAAACGCTTAGATCTGGGAAAAGGGGAGAAGTGGAGATCAAAGGGGGATGGGGGGAAGGGGACAGTGAGAGAAGAGGGGGGGGTCTGCCAGCCTCTTAAGACAAGGCCATCCATTAACCAGACTGTGAAATATCTTGTGAATGCCAAGTGGTCGAGAGGGGACAGGGGGGGGGGGGGTAAGAGTAAGAGAGGGAGGGAGAAGTTAGAGTGAAAATGATCGTGACATGAGAAAAATGAGTGGGAAGTTGGGAGTTTAAGGTGCAAAAAGAGAGAGAGCGAGCGAGAAAGAGATGAAAGAGAGAGAGCTGAGCGAGAAAGAGAGAGAGCGAGGAGAGAGCGAAGAGACCGGAGAGAGAGAGAGGAGAGAGGAGAGAGAGACGAGGAGGAGAGAGAGAGAGAGAGAGAGGAGAAGAGAGAGAGAGAGGAGAGAGAGAGAGACGAGAGAGAGAGAGAGAGAGAGAGAAAAGACAGACAGACACATTACAAGACAATCTGTCAATCTGTCAAAATTAATTCCGGATCGGCACGGAGGCAAACAGACCAGAAAAGACAAAAGAGGAAATACGAAGAGATTCGAATTGAAAAAAGCGAGAAACTAAAATAGAATTGAAGAGAACTTTCAAAACAGGACAATGAAAATAAATCATGAAAACAGGTTGAGGTACAGGGGGAGGGAGGGTAAATGAGGAGAGGGGAAAGGATACAAGAGAGGATGTAAAAGAGAGATGTAAAAGAGAGGCGAAAGAGAAAGGAAAAGAAAAGAGAGGAGGAGAGAGGAGGAGGGGAGAGAGGAGAGAGAGAGATGGAGAGAGAGAGAGAAGAGAGAGAGAGAGAGAGAGAGAGAGAGAGAGAGAGAGAGAGAGAGAGAGAGAGAATCCAGAGAGAGAGAGAGAGAGCTCCCGGCAGTTATTAATCCGGATGATATTATAACATTCCCGTTTTTTTCCCCCGCTTCGCTCTCCCGTAACCCGCGCCGCTTCACTTCCCCGCCTCTCCCGCTTGCGACATTCGCGTCCGTATATCCACAATCCACGCCTGCACTTACCACGCTACATCCACTGTCCACATCTCGCGTCCGTATCCACATGCCTATCCACTTTTCCTCTAGCATCCACGCCTGCACTTACCACGCTTTCACATCCACATTTCGCGCCCGTATCCACATGCCTATCCACTTTTCCTCTAGCATCCACGCCTGCACGCTTATCCACATCTCGCGCCCGTATCCACAAGCCTATCCACGTTTTATAGCATCTGCACCTTTACCTGCACTGCGCGCCCGTATCCACATGCCTATCCACTTTTCCTCTAGCATCCACGCCTGCACCTTTACCTGCACTTACCACACTTTCACATCCACATGTATATCCACATCTACGTCCTAATTTACATCCTCAACTTCCATCTACATACATGTATATCCACATCTACGTCCTAATTTACATGTTTTAACTTAAAAAAAGAAAGAAAATAAATTCATAATCATTCATCATAGTCCTAATAATAATGATGATATTACGATCATTGTCGTTATCATGATCATTATCAACAGATGACAAGAAAAAAAAAATAAAAAAAAATAATGACATGATAAAAAACACTACATACAAATTAGATCTATTGTATATATTTTTTCAAACATAAGTATCAATCAACAATATTACCAACAACAAAAAAATACTCTGGCTTTCCTCTGCATTCATTGGAGGACAAAAAAAAATAAACAAACAAATAAAAACCAATAAGACCAACACGAATACGCAAAACAAAGAAAACAACGACGCATATCAATAAGACAAAGCAAAATATACAAAGAAAGGCATGTGACATTCACGTTCCGACGCCCGGATATCCGCATCCGCTCGACTGCGACTCAAATTTAGCTTCCAAGTAATAGATAACGACACAACCTTTCTCTATTTCTATCTGTCTATCTATGTACTGTTTTTTTCTGTCTATCTGTCTCTGTTTTTTACTTCCTTCTCTCTCTCTTTCTTTCTTTCTTTCTTTCTTTCTTTCTTTCTTTCTCTCTCTCTCCCCTACTCCCTCCTTTCCACATCCCTCTCTGCCTACTCCTTTCCTTCATTTTCCTTCTCTTCCTTTGTTCCTCCCTTCCTTCCTTCCTTCCCCCTCTATTTATTCTATACTAATAAGCATGAATATGTCCACTTTGTCAATCGTAGGGGATGGATGAGTAAAAGGGAGAGTAGTGAGTAAAATGGTGAGTAAAAGGGTGAGGGTGAAGCAAAGGGTGAAGGGTGAGTAAAAGAGTAAGGGGTGAGAAAAGGGGTGAGGGGTGAAGCAAAGGGTGAAGGGTGAGTAAAAAGAAGAGTGAGTAAAAGAGTATGGGGTGAGTAACAGGGTGAAGGAGGAGTAAAAGGGTAAGTTGAAAAGGGTGAAGATAAGAAGGGAGAGTGAGTAGAAGAGGGAAGGGGGTAATAAAGGGGAGGGTATGAGTAGTAGGGGAGGCGTGGGCAGGAAGGGAGGGGTGTGTGGTGAGGGTGAGAGAAGGGAGGGGGTGTGGGTGAGTGGTGAAGAAGAGAAGGGGAGGGTCTCCTTGAGCCGGATCTGTCTCTGGCAACGTGACCATGACTAGCCTCTACGTCATTACTCCGGAACCTAGAGGAAATGATAAGCATACAGTGTAAATGTCAAGAGTACAAAAATGTGGGCGTCTGTAGTTGCTTATATACATACACACACACACATACACACACACACACACACACACACACACACACACACACACACACACACACACACAGACACCACACACACACACACACACACACACACACACACGTACGTGTGGTGCAAGCGATATGTACGTTCATAAATGCTCACTTGTGTATACGCATATTGTCAGCATAGATCCGATAATGCAACCGATAGAAAATACAGAAAAACAACATCACCAATAATAACAACTAGATACTAACCATCAAGAGCAAGATTAGCAAAGGCAATATCAGTAATTAATAATAATTGCCAAGTCAGTAAAAATTTTATTATTATTTGTATAGTTATTGGCATTTCTGTAAAATATCATCAACATCATCACTGCAATTATCATTAACCTCTTTAATGATAGTACAGTATTATTATCATCTGTTATCATTAATCCCATCACGATTATCATTATCGCCATTGCCATCCTTATTATCTTTTAATCATCATCTTCATTAGTGTCACAATTATCATAATTTCAACTTCAACACCAGTGCATATATATCTAATTAAAACACGTTAACCAGATCAGAGCAATTTTTACCCAGCAAATAACTTATTTCACTTCGAAATTGAAAACATATCGGCGTCATGGTAGCAAAATTTTAAATAAATACATTGAGCATTAATTGATAAAGATAAAAACAACATAAATGAAAGTAATGGTAATAATACAGTTTCCATTAGTAATAAGAGGCACGTGAAATGATAGCAATAATGGAGATAATAACAATAGCAATGACTATTAATTATATTTCAACTAACACGTTCCAAAAAATGCGCTTTACAAAGTGAAATGCAACATAACTGAATTCTCAACATCTAAAATAAGTTATTTGACATTTGGCACATCCACACCTGATGTGGTGTGTGTATGTGCGTGTGCGTGTGTGTGTGTGCACGAAATATATATGCATGTATGTATGTATGTATATATGTATATATATGTATGTATGTATACATATAATACATTATTATACATATATATATATATATACATATATATATATATATTAATATATATACATATATATACATATATATACATTATATATATATATATATATATATATATATATATATATATACATATATACATATATATATACATATATATATTACATATATATATACATATATATACATATATATATACATATATATACATTAATTATATATACATATTATATATACATATATATATACATATATATATACATATACATAATATATACATATACACCATATACATATATATATACTATACATATACATATACATATATTATCATACATATATATTATATATATACATACATATATACATAAATGATCATACATATTATATATATATATATATACATTACATACAATATATATATATATATAAATATACATATAATATATATATACATATTACACGATACATATATAATACTATATTATATACATATACATATTATATATACATATACATAATTATATACATATAACATATATAGTATACATTACATTAATATATACATATACATCATATATATATACATTATATATACTATAACATATATATATACATATACATATTATATATATTTATATATACATACAGAATATTATTTACATATACATATATTATTATAACACATATATATACATATAATATACATATACAGATACATATATGAAGTTGATATATATTATACATATGTACATATATATTTATACATATACATATATATATACACATATATATACATATATATATACATATACATTATTATAATATAAGTGTTGTATATATAATATATATATATATATATATATATATATATACATACATATATATACATATATTATATAAAATATACTATATATTATAACATATACATATATATTAACATATACATATATATATATATAATTATATATATAACATATATATACATATATATATATACAATATATATTACATATATACATACATATATAAATATATAATATATATATATATATAATATATTATATATATATATGTAATATGTATGTATAATGTATAATATATATGTATATAATGTATTATATGATATATATGTATATATGTATTATATATGTATGTATATATGTATATATATAGTTTATATATATATAATAATAGTTATATATATATATATATAATATATAACACATACCACACATACAAAACCTCTGCTAAGTAATCAGTTCCCATCTGGCGGCCCCGACCAGCAGAGCGGCCGCAATGTCTGCGTCCCAACACCATGTTCTCTCACTCGCTCCGTACTCCCGCGGATTGATTTTGTGGGCGGCTTCGAGGAGGGGGCAAGAAGGGTAAGAGGTATGTGGTATGCCGGGAGAGGGCGAGAAGGATGGGAGAGGGAAGGGTTGAAGGAGAAGAGAAGTTAAGATAGGAGAGGAGAGGGAGAGGAGAAGGATGGAAAAGAGAGAAGAGAGAGAAAGGAGGCGATAGGAAGAGTGAGGAGGGGTAGGGAGAGGAGTAAGGGATGGAGAGAGGGAGAAGGAGAAGAAACTGGGTGAAGGAAAGGGGAGGGAAGAGGAGAGGGGAAGGAGGAGGGAGGAGGGGCGAGGGAAAGAGAGATAAGGAGAGGAGGCGGGGGCTGCAGAAGGGCGAGAGGGCGAAAAGAAAGGGCACAGACCATCGTAAGAACCGAAAGACGATAAAGAGTCCATCAGCGCAATAAATCCGTAAGGCAAAGACCCAAGCCGGAGGATACCAAACACGTCATAATTAATCGCCGGAGACACGAAGAAAGCCCGCAGTGCCATCTCGCGGCGTGACTTCCCTCGCCGAATGCACTTCTCGGATCACCACGCCCACGGGGAGGAGCAGCTGGAGCCGGCACGGTGGGCGTGTTCTTCTTCTACCTTCCCTTTCTTCCCATTCTTTCTCTCGATTATTCCTCTCTTGTCTCCTTCTTTTTTATTTGTTATGACCTCCCAGCTCCGCCTTCTCAAGTCCTCTCTCTCCAACCCTCTTTTCCTCTCTCTCTCTCTCTTTTTTCTCTCTTTCTCTCCCCACCCCCTCGCATCCTCTCTCTCTCTCTCTCTCTCTCTCTCTCTCTCTCTTCTCTCTCTCTCTCTCTCTCTCTCTCTCTCTCTCTCTCTCTCTCTCTTCTCTCTCTCTCATTCACATTGCAAAGACCGTTTCCAAAACACATGATAATTACAACCTCCAACGGGGCGTGGTTTTAAAACCCGCACAACCTCGTCCCAATAAAAATCACGAGGGAAAAAAAATGATATAAATCACCAACACTTACATGGTCCATGCTTCCCCCCCCACCCCATCCTTCCTAGTATCCCCTCTTTCACCATCCCCTTCCCCTCCTTGGTACCCCCTTTCCCCCTCCTCCACTCTCGAACACCCAATCCCTTCCTCCACCCCCTCCACCCATTCCACCCCATCCACTCCCATCTCGACACTTTTCCCCCCCCCCACCTCCTGCCTCTAGAAAACCCATTATGGATGCATCACCTTTGTAGGGGGAGCGCGGGAAGGGGGGGGGAAGATGGGGGTTAATGATATTCGTAATTCTAGAACTCGAAGCTGTATTCGTGTTGCGCGAGAACGACATTACTTCTGGCGCAAAGGGAGCTAAAGGAAGGGAGACTAGAGAGCGGAGAGAGAGGGAGAGGGAGGAGGGAGGGAAGGAGGGAGGGAGAGGGGAGACGGGAAGGGAGAGGGAAAACACGCGGTGAAACAATTTAAGGGAGAGGGATATTATATATATATATATATATATATTTATATATATATATATATATAGAGAGAGAGAGAGAGAGAGAGAGAGAGAGAGAGAGAGAGAGAGAGAGAGAGAGAGAGAGAGAGAGAGAGAGAGAGAGAGAGAGAGAGAGAGAGAGAGAGAGAGAGAGCAGATAGAATGATATGCGGTGAGATGAGGGGGAACGAATGAGGTCAAAAGGAGAACAAGACATAAAAGATGATCAAAAGAGGTAACCGAGAGATGGAGTAAATTAAAGGAAATGGGGAAACGAAGCACCGTAACATAATATCTGTATAGAAGTAGGAAAGAAGACTGAGGAAGGGAAGGGAGGAGGAGGAGGAGGAGGGAGGAGGAGAGAGGAGGAGGAGGAGGAGGAGGAGAGAGAGAGGGAGAAAAAGAAGAGAAGAAGGAGAGGAGAAGGAGAGGAGGAAGGAAAGGAAGAGGAAATGGGAAAGGAGCAGGAGGAGGAGGAGAGAGAGGAAGAGGAGACGAAAGAGGAGGAGATGGGAAAGTAGCAGAGGGAGAGAAAACGATAACAACAACAAAGAAGTAGAAAAAACAACATTAAATGGAATAAAAGCCTGAAGGCGAAAGAAAGAAAAAAAAGACCGCGGATCGAAGACTGCGATAGAAAGAAGAGAGAGAAGAGAGAGAGGAGAGAGAGAGAGGAAGAGAGAGAGACGAGAGAGGAGAGAGAGAGAGAGAGAGAGAGAAGAGAGAGAGGGAGAGAGAGGGAGGAGGAGGGGGAGGGAGAGGGAGGGAGGGAGAGAGGAGAGAGAGAGAGAGAGAGAGAGAGAGAAGAGAGAAGAGAGAAGAGAGAGAGAGAGAGAAGAGAGAGAGAGAGAGAGAGAGAGAGAGAGAGGGAGGGAGGGGGAGAAAGGAAGGAGGGGGAGAGAGGAGGAGGGGAGGGAGAGGGAGGGAGGAGGGGGAGAGAGGGAGGGAGGGAGAGAGGGAGGGAGGGAGGAGGGGAGAGAGGAGAGAGAGAGAGAGAGAGAGAGAGAGAGAGGATAAGAGAGAGGAGAGAGAGAGAGAGAGAGAGAGAGAGAGAGAGAGAGAGGAGAGAAAGACGTTAGACACTGTCGCTTCACACTTGATTCCCACTCCCTCTTTCATTTACTCGAATCAATCACACCTGAGCCCAGCTTTCCCCATCTTGACCATTCCCTCCACTTCCTCGAACTTATCCACCTTCCCCAACCCCTCCCTTTCTTCATCCCTTTTACCCTAAACCCTCCACCTTCTCCACTTTCTTCATCCCCTCCACCTTCCCAACGTCTTCCACCTTCCCATCCCCTCCACCTCTTCCACCTTCCCCATCCCTGCCACCCTTCTCCACCTTTCAATCCCCTCCATCTTTCCCATCCCCTCCATCTCCTTCACCTTTCCCATCCCCTCCACCTTCCTCGTCCCCTCCACCTTCCCCATCCCTCCTCTCACCTTCCTCCCCTCCACTCTCTTCCCTCCACCTTCCCAGCCACACCCTTCCGTCCATCCACCCCGGACCGCTCCCTCGTGGATTCGGTCGGTCAAGATCCGCAAAGAGCGTCCGGTCTCAACTTCTTACTCCGTCTTCTCGTCTTCTCGTCCTTTTCCCTTTGCCTACTCCCTACCCCCTCCTTCCTCCCCCTCTACCTTTCTTACCCTGACCGCTCTCCTTCCTTCCCTTTCTCCGACGTCTTTCCTTCTCTCTTTCTTTCTCCCCCTCTACTCCTTCTCCTTCCCTTTCCATCCCTCTTCCTCCTACTTCTTTCTCCTCCTCCCTCCCTTCCCTCCCTCCTACCTCCTCCCTCCTCTCCCTCCCCTCCCCTCCCTTCCTCTTCCTCTACCATCCCTCTTCCTCTCCCCTCCCTCTTCCCTCCCCTCCCTCTTCCTCCTACCACTCCCCTCTCCTCCCCTCCTCCTCCTCCTCCTCCTCCTCCTCTTCCCTTCCACTCTAAAAAAAGGAAGGAAAACCAGCCAAGCACCGACCGTACCCAGATACAGGGCGGAGTCCGAGCCAAGATTTCGTTCCGATCCCGAAGTCTCAAACGTCCTGTCCAGTTACCTCGCCCCTCTCACCCCTTCCCCCCCCCCCTATCTCTACCTGCTCCTTCCTTCTCCCCCTCTTATCTACTCTCCTCCTCCCCCCCCTTCATTTCTTCCCCATTACTTTCTCGTCGCTTTCTTTCTTTCTTTCTCTTCTCTCTCTCCTTTTCCCTCTAAACCATTGCCTTCGCCATCCCTCCCCTCTCCCTTTCTCTCTCTCTCTCTCTCTCTCTCTCTCTCTCTCTCTCTCTTTCTCTCTCTCTCTCTCTCTCTCTCCTCTCTCTCTCTCTCTCTCTCTCTCTCTCTCTCTCTCTCTCTTCTCTCTTCTCTCCGCATGCATGTAGGTTCCAGTATATGTATTTATGTATATGTAGATGTGTATGTATATACTGCATATATACTCCCTGTACCTTCCCCTCTTCGCTGACAGAATATGAAGGAGAGAATAAAAGTAAAAAAAAAACAAATAGAGAAAATAAATAAGGCAGACGAGAGAAAGGAGGGAAAATGAAAGAAAACCAACCTGTGGTGCGGGAAGGGAAGAGGAAAGGAGGAGGAAGGGGAAGGGGGAGGAGAAGGGGGCATCACGCAACCTTTTGACGCAAGGCATTTAAGCGCATGATCTCCCACTCCCCTCTTTCGCTTTCTCTCTCAAATATTCTTTCTCCTCTTTTACCTTTTCCGGACATGCATTTTATTCCCATCATTTCAACTTGTTTCTCCCCAACGAAAGCACATACGCACGCAAATAAGCACATATGCACTCACTCAATCACTCACACTTTCTCCATCTATCTGTCTCTATCTCTATTTCTATCTCCCTCTCTCCTACTCACTCATCACTCCCCCCCACAAACACACACCTCATCCCCCCCCACCCCACCCAGACCCACACACACGCTCCCACACACACGCTCCCACACACACCCCATACATCCCCCACCCCCACCCCCACAGTGTACACATGATCCCCATTGATCGCCCTTGTGCAGCAGGAGCGCACGGTTGCAAATCAGGGTAACACACGACCTCGCATGAACGGTCACACGCCGACATTAAAGAGAACCAAAATTAGGTCAAACCAACAAGATCCCCTACACACCGCGGTAGGGGATGGGCGTGCGTGCGTGTATGTGCGTATGCGTGCGCGCGTGTTTGCGCGTGTGAGCGTGAGAATGGGGGGTGGGTAGGAGATAAAGAGTGATGGAAGAGAGAGTAAGAGACAGAGCGAAGGATTGGGGGGGGGGGAAGAGAAGAGGAAGAGGGAGGGAGAGAGAGGAGAGAGAGAGGAGAGAAGAGAGAGAGAGAGAGAGAGAGAGAGAGAGAGAGAGAGAGAGAGAGAGAGAAGAGAGAAGAGAGAGAGAGAGAAAGAAAGAAAGAGAAAAAGAATGAGGAAGTAAGAGTGAGACTATAGCATAAGTAAGTGACGACCGACCAACCGACGGACCGACCGACCGAAAGTGCGTGCGTGCGTGAGTGAGCGAGCAACTGAACGAGCATGCCTGAGTGGGTGCGCAAGCGAACGAGCGGCCGAACGTTTGCGCGAGTCCACCCTCGCCCGTCCGCCGCGGGTCCGTTCACGCTCCACTAAGCTCGTCTATACATGTATACGGATCTCCCAAACGTTTTAATGACCCGGCCAGTCCCAAGGGAAGCGCGGAGAAGATTCATAACCGAGAGGGGGAGGGGGAAGGGGGGAGGGGGAGGGGAAGGGGGAGTGGAGGGAAGGGGGGAGTGGGAAGGGAAGGGGAGGGGGGGGGGAACGGGGTAGGGCTGGGGTGAGAGGAAAGGGATAGGCTGGGGGTGAATTTAAGGGAGTGGGAAGGGGGGGGTAGGGGTGAGGGTAGGGGAGGGGAAAAGGGGGTGGGGGTGCAGGCGTAGGGAGGCGAGAGGGGGTAGGGGTGGGGGTAGAGGAAAGGGGGCGATGGGGGATGCGGAGGGGATTAGGGTAGGGGTACGGATAGCGGAGGAGTGGAGGGCGAGAGGCGGGGGACGTGGTCGAGTTATCAATCATAATCCGCCGCATCGCATAACAGCGACAATAACACGCCGATAACAAACCAACACCCGGGGGGGTTGGGGAGGTAGGGGGATAGGCATAACAAAAAAAAAAATCCCTCCCCTTCCATAAAACTTCAAGGAAATAGTCAAACAGGTGGAGAAGAAGACAAAATTAAAAAAGAGAATAAAAACGCAAGATAGCCAAGAAAGAAATCTTCTCTATTAATCTCCTTCTTGCTTCTCTGTAAAAATATCGCAGGGAAGAACAACAGGTTGAGAAGAGAAAAAAAGAAAGAAAAAAGAAAAAGAAGGAAGAAGAAAAATACTATTGGTATCTGAAACTCGATATTACTGTCAGGGGTAAGGAAAACAGGGGGAGAAAGAGAGAAAAAATTAAAGGATATTTGAAGGAAGAAAGTACTATATATACTTCCACACGTCCGTTAATTGTCTGAAAAACGCGCCAAGCTTCGCCCCCGGGTCTTCCCTCGCACGACGGGGACGCCGGATCGACCGCTCGCGCGAAAAACAATAGGACGAGAAATAAAGAACGAAAGAGAGGAGAGATGAAAAAATCAAAGCGTATGTGAGACCACGAAGGATGAGAAAAATCAAAGACGAAATAAGAGACAGAAAGAAGAAAGAACGATAGGGAGAAGAGTTAAAGTCAATAGAGAATGAGAGACAGATAAAGATAAGAACCTCTGATTTCTAGAGAGAAGAAAAGGAAAATCAAAAAGAGAAAGATGCGAGAGAGAGGAAAAAACGGAATGAAAGAAAAAGGGAAGGCATAAAAAGGAAAGAAGAGAGATGAGAGAAGGGGGTTTGAAATACATCACAGAAATAAAGAAAAACGCAGGGAAAGAGAAATCTTCAAAAGAACAAAATAAAACGAGGTCAAGGATTTTAAAGCAAAAGAAAAAAAAAAGGGGAAAAATAAAATAAATAAATAAAAAATAAATTAGAATAAAATAAAATATAACATAATAGAGAAGGGAAAAGACGCGAAAGCAAGATAAATAATAATAATAAATCTCTCAATTTCATTTGAAGGGTTCGAAAAATGTTATAATACATTTTCCCCAGTATACAACAATCCCCCGGGAGAGAGAAAGTGTCTGACATAAGTCGGGTTAATAACAGAGAGATACTGTAGGAAAAGGGTTAATGAATAAATGGGACATAAGAGGGGGAGAAAGAGAGCAGACATGCTCAGTGAACTGGTAAGGAAGGGGGAGAGAGGGAGGGATTAGTCTAAGAGAAGGATTAAATGAGGGCGAAGAAACAGGGAGAAGTAAACAGTTTTTTAAACGAGGAAAAGAGAGCAAGAAAGGAAATAGGATTAAGGGGGAAATGAGGGCCGAAGGCGATTTAAATCACGGAAAAAGGGTAAAATATCCTCCCTCCATCGCCCTTTGTCTATTTCCTCCAGGTCCCTTTCATTCTTCGGCTAAACACCACCCACCTCTCTCCGCACTCCTTTTCCTTGCTCTGCCCATTTTCCCTTCCATCTTTTTTTACCACTCTACCCCTCTCCCGCCTGTCCTCCTTACTCTCCATCATTCACCTCGCCTCGCAATGTATTTCGTCCATCCTCCTATCCACTCTCACCTCCCTTCCTTCTCCCACCCCCCTCCTCCTATCTCCGTGCTTTCCTCCTCCATTTCTTCCCTCCTTCCCTTCCCTTTCTCTTGTCCCTTATACCTTACCTCACNAAGATTTTAGAGAAAGAGAAGAAAGAGAAAATTAGAGAGATGGAGAGCGAGAGCAGAGAGACGACGACGAGGAGGACCGGAGAGAGACGAGAGAGACAGAGAGAGAGAGAGAGAGCAGAGGCGAGAGACGAGAGAGAGCAGAGAGCGAAAAAAAATCTTTAAAAATACGGGAAAAAATTATATCGATCGTAAAAAACAACCCGAGAGAGATTGCAGAGAATAAGGGGGGGAGGGGAAGGGGGAAGACGAAAAAAGGAGGGGGGGGGAAGAGGGAGAAGAGTGGAAACGGGAAACTTGCCCGAGGTCGCTAACGTCGACCGCACGAGCCATTCGCCTAAAAATAGCCCTCGGGTTCAGCTCGGTCAGTCACGGATTCCGCCAGGCAGACTGCCGCGGCTCGCTGTCCCTCACCCGCACGCCCATAGAAACGCCCAAATACACCACTAGATGCCCACTTATACGCCCACACTCGCCTACATAGTCACACCGAAATGCGTATCCACATTATATCCACGCATACGCCCAAACGCGCGTGAATGCAAACAAACAAACAAACAAACACGCACATACACGCAGACACGAAGGCACGCAAACACACACACACCACACCACACACACACACACACACACACACACACACACACACACACACACACAACACACGCATGCACGCAAACACACACATACACACGCACGCACGCACGCACGCAAAACACACACACACACCACACACACACGCACGCCATCTTCAAATGTTCACACGACGCGGGGAAACCTGCCATCAAGCAACCGCGTGATGCGGCCGTCGCTGGCGCAGGCACTCACAGGCACTGCTTTGCCTTCTCTTTTCTTCCGTTTCTTTCTTCTCATTTAATGTTTTTTATGCTTTCAAGAAAACGAAAGATAAAATGGAAGAAAAAAAGAAGAAGGTGAGGTAAAAGTGATTGGTAGAGGGGAAGGGGAAAGGGGGAGGCGTTGGGTGGAGGAGAGGAGGAGAGGAGGAAGCAGGAGGAGGGAGGAGGAGGAGGAGGAGGGAGGACCGAGGACGACGAAGAGGAGGAAAAGCAGGAGGGGGAGAAGGAGGAGGAGAAGAGGAGAGGAAGAGGAAGAGGACGAAGAAGGAAGGACTAAGAGGACCAGGATGAGAAGGAAAAGAAGAGGAAGAGGAGGAACGAAGAAGAAGAAGGAAGAAGTAAGAGGACCCAGCGAAGAGGGAGAAGGTAGTGGCGAAACAAGGCAAATGGAAAGAATGATTACAACACACACACACACACACACACACGGTACATTAGATAGATAG
Source organism: Penaeus vannamei (assembly GCF_003789085.1). Lineage (NCBI taxonomy): Eukaryota > Metazoa > Arthropoda > Malacostraca > Decapoda > Penaeidae > Penaeus > Penaeus vannamei. The sequence continues at coordinate 141,992 of NW_020870555.1, read as the reverse complement.
ATAGATAAGATAGAGAGAGAGAGAGAGAGAGAGCAGAGAGAGAGAGAGAGAGATGAGAGACGAGAGAGAGAGAGGAGAGAGAGAGAGAGAGAAGAGACGAGGAGAGAGAGAGAGAGAGAAGAGAGAGAGAGAGAGAACGTGCCCCTCCCCTCCCCTCCCTTCCCTTCCCAGCCCACGGCCCACTTCTCGACGAGGGAAGGGAAGGGAAGCGAACACGAAATAGAAGGAAGTATGCGTGATCGCGGTTAACAAGAAATATCGAGTGGGGGAAGGGAGGGATAAGGAAGAGGAAGGGAGGGGAAGGAATGGAGAAGGGAAACAAACGAAGGAGGGATTGAAGTAAGGAAGAAGTGGGAAGAGAAAGAGAGGTAGAGGGGGGTAATGGAGGAGGGAATGGAAAAGGAGGAAGAAGGGGAATGGAAAGAGAAAGGAAGGGAAGGGACAGAAAGGGGCACAGAGACATGAATGACGAAGATAAAGGAAAGGGCAGAGATGGTGCAAGGAGGGAAGGAGAACAAGAGAATGAAAAAAAAAAATGGAAAGACCGCCCACACACCCCGCCCGGCCTAACCTCGTCAGGACCGTCCAGTGGCACGCAAAAATCCTCCATAAACCCTACCAATCCTCCCTCCTCCCCCATATCCCCCTATCCCTCCCCTTCCCCCCTCCCTCCCTCCCTCCCTCCTAGCTAAAGGTTAACTCCTGGACCAACCATAACGCCATAAAGTTCCCTCCCCCAACCCTCTCCCTCCCCCTTCCCTTCCCTTTCTTGACCCTCCCCTCCCTCTCTCCCTCCCTCCCTCCCTCCCTGTCGCCACCTACCCCCCCCCTCTGCCTCACCTGCTTGCACTGACCTCCATCACGTTAGCGCATCCGGGGAAGGAAACGGGAGGGAGAAAGGGAGAATAAAAGCGGAAAAAGAGGAAACCGGAGAGAAAGCAAGAGAAGAAAAAGAAGGAGAAGGGCAAGTGAGAAGGAGGGGGGAGAAACGGGAATAGGGAGCCGAAGAATTAGCACAGGAAAGCAAGTGAGAGAGATAGCAAAAGAATGGAGAGAGAGTGGAGAGTAGGAAAGGGAGAGGAGTCGGTGAGAGTGTAGGAAGGGGAGGGAGAGGAAGAGGGAGGGGGGGAGGAAGGTTTAACTGTAGCCCCAGTCAAACTTATGAACCACCAACACCCTATCTTTTTTTTCTATATCTTATTTAATTTCGTCTTTTTGTATTTCTCCTTCCCATTTTTTCTCAATATCATCATCATCATCTAATCTATTTTTCATCCATTAATCCATCACCATTCCTTCCTCATGCCTCAAACCCATTTCCTTCCAAAACACACACACACACACACACACACACACCACACCACACACACACCACACACACACACACACACACACACACACACACACACACACACACACACACACACAAGCACACCAAATCAGCAAAACCCCATCCTCAAAACCCCAATCTTTCCCCCCAATCCTCTTCCTTACACCCCTCCCCCCCCTCATACCAACCCGTCGTCGCCCTCCCTTCCTCCTTATTTCAAACCCCTACCCTATCCCCTTACCCCTTACCCCTCCCCTACCCCCTACCCTCCCCCTCTCCCTCCCTTCTATAAAAGGAAAAAAAAGGAAAAAAAAAAAAAAATCCCCAACCGCATGGCGTGCAGGCACATTCGTTCACCGGCCACAACTAGCCAATAAAAATATTAGAAAATCAATCGGCCAAAACAGGAGCCTCCATTTCGCTCGACGCGGATTGGCTTCAGCGGGTAGGAGGAGGAGGAGGAGAAATGAAATGGAGGGAAGGCAGGAGGAAATGTGGGAGGATGAGGAGGAGGAAGGAGAGGAAATGGAGGAGGGAGAAATGATGAGGAGATGTGGGAGGAGATGAGGAGGAGGAGGGAGGAGGAGAGGAGGAGAGGAGAAGGAAATGGAAAAGAGGAGGAAATGGAGGAAGGAGAGGAATGGAGGAGGAGGAGGATAGAGGTGCAGTCAGGACGATGGAGAAAAGGGAAGGAGATAGAACATGGAGAGGAGGAGGAGGAGGCGGAAATCGGGTGGGGCAAGGAGGAGGAGGAGAGGAGGAGGCGGAAATAGGGTGGGGAGAGGAGGAGGAGGAGGGGAGGAGGGGAGGAAGGAGGGAGGAGGAGGAGGAGGACGATGACGAAGAGAAGGAAAAGATGAAAGGAGGAAGAAAAGGAAAAAATGAGGAGGACGACGACGACGACGATGACGAAGACGAAGAGGAGGAAAAGAAGATGAAAGGAGGAAGAAAAGGAAAAAAGGAGGAGGAATTGGAGGAGGAGGAGGAGGAAGAAATGAGGGAGGAGGAGGATGGAGAAGTGGAGGAGATTAGAACCATGATGGGAGGAGGAGGAGATGGAGGAAAGGAGGAGGAGGAGGAGGAGGAGGACGATGACGAAGACGAAGAGGAGGAAAAGAAGATGAAAGGAGGAAGAAAAGGAAAAGGCAGTGACAAAAGAAGGGAGATCAGCGGGAAGCGGAAAGAAAAGAAAGAGGAAGACAATAAGAAAGAGCGGTTGGAGTAAAAAAATCAGAAAGCATTGAAGGCGTGCTGAGGGCAGGGGAGGGAGGGGGTATGAAAGCACACGTAGGAAGCAGTGAAAGCCCCCAGGAAGTGGAAAGCAATAAATCAACAAAGAAAACAAAAACAACGAACAAAGGGTAAAAAAAGGATAGAGAAAAGAAAGGAAAAACATTAACAGACGCAAGAAAAGAAAAAGAAAATCAAAACAAAAAAAACAGAAAACAAAATTAACCAATCCACACACACAAAAAAAAAAAAACGCAAAGAGAGGATAAACCGGAAGACCCCCCCACCCCCACCCCACCACAAAAAGAAAGAAAGAAAACGCAAAGAGAGATAAACCAAAGACCCCCCCACCCCCACCCCACCCCCACCCCCCAAGAAAAGGACAAAACCAAAGAAGAAAAACAAGCCAGAAGAAAAATCGGGCAGAGAACACCCACAAGATTTACGCACCGACCTCACCTTCGTCGTCTGGTGCATAAAGGTCCACGAGCCGGGTCACGCACGCCATCACCCCACCCCCCCTCCCTCCTCTCCTCCCCTTTCCCCCTCTTCCTTCTTTTCTTCTGCTCTTCCCTCATTTGCCTTTTCTTCTTCTTTCTTCCTCTTCCTTCCCTTTGTCTTTCCTAACGCCCTCCTCTTCCCTCCCTTTGCCTTTCCTTACACCCTCTTCTTCCCTCCTTTTATCTTTCCTCACATCCGCCTCTCCCCTTCTTCACCTTCTCTTACGTTCTTCCCTCCTTCGCCCTTCCTTACATCACCTTCTTCCCCTTCCCTTACATCCTTTTCTCCTTTACTTTCCCAACACACACACCCATTTTCCCATTCTTTTACACTCCTCCCTTCTTTCCCTTCCTTTCTCTTCTCCATCCTTCCACTTCTCTCCTTCTTTCTCCTGTCTACTATACCTCCCCATCTCTTTCTATTCTTCTCCCTTCCCCCTCCCTTTCCACTAACCCTTCCTCTTCTACTCTTTCTCTCTACCTTCTCCCCTCCCTCCTTCCCTACTCCTCACTCCCCTTTAAGATAGAAAAAAGTGTTTCTTAACCCTCATCGAATTATTTAAAACTGTCTTAAATAAATTATATATACATGCATACATATTATACATACATATGTAATCTAAAAAAAAAAAAAAAAAAACAACACACCCCCGAAAACCGTACTAACCCCCCCCCCCCCCCAGAAAACACCCCATTTGAAAGAAAAGAAAACGAAAAAAAGAAAGAAAGAAAGAAAGAAAAAAGAGAGAATGAGCATCGCGGAGCCCCATAAAGAACGAGAGCGGAGACAACGAGGAGTGTGACAAATGGCCATAACGCACTCTGGCCCCAAACTCATCCATTCTCACATTATCCTCCCTGTCATGTCCCCTGGCCTCTCTTTTTTTTCATTTTTCATTTACTTTTTCTTATTTTTTTTTCTTATTTTCCCCTCCCACGTTATGAAAAGGTATGGGCGAGTCCCGTAGAGTTTCGCCGGGTGGATTTAATCTCCTCGCTCGGCTGGTCCCATTTTCTTTTCGGCTTTCTCGGTATACGTGAATCCCCCCCCCCTCCCCCCATGTCTTTCTCGCTTGGGTAATAGCGCTGATAGTGTATAATGTGATTCCTGTGTGCACAACAGCAGTAACGGTGATAGTAATGATAATAAAAATTATATTACAATGATAATAATACTGATAGTAATAATAAAGATGATGATAATGATATAATGACTGTGGTGCAAGAACTACAGCGGCGCCAAGATTTACGATACCACCAACAACAATAGCGAAAATAAAATAGCAATAAAACACTACACAAAACGGTGCTATTGAAACAAACCCACTTTGCGTAGAGGAGGATATTTTTTCTGCCACCGAAGCAACATGGTTTAAGGTTTTGCCAGTTTTCAACTATACAAACAAACAAACAAAATCGACCAGTGAAACGAGTACCAACGATGATTACGACCAAACGAACTAAGGAATAAAAAATAAAACGAAGAGAATAAGAAAAAATAAAAAAAAAAAACGAACATAAAACCGAACAGAAAAAAACAGCAGGTGGACGAAGTGAAGGAGGTGAGAGGGGGAGGAGGCGTTGGAGGAGGAGGAGGAGGAGGTGTATGAGATGGAGGAGGAGGTGGGAAGAGGAGGAGAGAAGGAGGGTGGAGGGAGGAGGGAGAAAGGAGGAGGAGAGGTGGGAAGGAGGGAAGAGAAGGAGAAGAAGGAGGAGGAAGAGGAGATGGAAAAGGTAGAGGATGTAGAGGAGGAGGAAAAGGACCTCCTCCTCTCCCTTTCCCTCCCTCTCCCTCTTCTCTCTCCCTCTTCCCTCCTCATCTCTCCCACCCTCCCCCACACTCCTTCCCCTCCTCCCACCCCCCCTCCCCCCTGGCCACTCGACCTGGGCAAATAAAAATTGAAATAAGTCGCCCGCTCTCCCCCGGGGGTTTCGCCAAGGCCTCCCCCGCCTGGTCCGGCCGAGTAATTCGTTTAGAAGATGGTAAAAAGGCGATAGGAGGAGGAGATTCGTCTTGCTCTTATCCTATTTTCTTCTCCTTCCTTCGCTTCATCTACTCCGTCCTCCCTCCCTCGTTTTACCCTCGCTTCATCTTTATTTCATTGTCTTTCACGCGCTTTCCACATCTTTTATTCACTTTTTTGCTCGTATCTCCCTCTTCCTCCTCTCGGCTTCTCCTTTTTCCTTTCATTTTCCTTTACTTTAGCCTGTCCTCTCCTCCTCTCCCCTTCACTCCTCTCCTCTTCCTTCCACTCCTACCCGTCCTCCTCTCCTCTCCCTCCTTCGCAATACAAAGAAAAAGTGAAGTAACTCAACTGCGAATGAGACACCGTGAAAGAGGGAAAGAATGAGCGAAAACGGTAAATGGGAAGAAAAGACTAACGAAGAGAGAGAGACAGGATAGCCAAAAAGAGAGTGAGATGAGAGGAAGAGCGTGAGGGAGGGAGGGTGGGAGGAGGAAAGAAGAAGAGAGAAGGGAAGAGAAGAGAAAAAAAAAACAGGAGGGAAGAGAAACAAACATCAGTGCAGAGAGAGGAGAGGAGAGAGAGAGGAGAGAGAGAGAGAGAGAGAGAGAGAGAGAGAGAGAGAGAGAGAGAGAGAGAGAGAGAGAGAGAGAGAGAGAGAGAGAGAGAGAGAGAGAGAGAGAGAGAGAGAGAGAGAGAAGAGGGAAGGGGAAGAAGGGGAAACTGGCCATGAAGGTGAATTTTATCAACGCCCGCTTCGACCTTAACAAGGCGGACGTGGACGGGGCGCGGGCGAGGGAAGCACAGAGGAATTGAAGAGAGGGAGAGACAGAGAAAGAGAGATAGGGAAAACGGTATTGTATAGGGAAAGGGTTACACAAAGATTTATGGAAGGGGGGAAAGACGGTGCAGAGGTATGAGGACACAGAGGAGGAAAGGAGGAATGGAGGGAGAGAGGGGGTAACGAAGTGAGAATGGGGGAACGGATGAAGAATGAGGGAGGAAAGGGAAGGACAAAGGAGATAGAAGATGGATAGATAGATAGATAGATAGACAGATAGAGAAGACAAGGCTGAAGGAAATAAGAGGAGGAGGAAAGGGAGAGATGAAAGATGAATGATGAGATGATGATGATGATGATGATGATGATGATAGATGATGATGATGATGATGATGAGATGATGATGAATGATGATGATGATGACGATGATGATGATGATGATGATGACGATGATAACGAGCAGGAAGAAAGATACAGTAGTAATAAGATATAAAGATGACGAGGAACAAGAGGAGAAGCGCAGAGCGTGTGAAAAGCAGGAGGGCGCCGCTAACGAAAAGGGGGAATCGGCAGGGAAGGATGAGGCAGGAGCTGCAGAGCGATGAGATTTTGTCAGGGGGGGGGGGAGGTTGTTAATGGCCGGCGCGAAGGAGGGGAGGTGAGGAAAGGGCAGGGAGGGGAGGGGAAGGGGAGGGAGGGGAGGGGAGGGGGGGAGGGGGAAGGAGGGGGAGGGGAGGGGGGGGGAGGGAAGGAGCGAAGGGGAGGACCATTAACGCGGCAGGGAGGAGGCCGGGGAGGCCAGGGGGAAGCGAGGGAAGAGATGGAAGGGGAGAGAATTAGCACCTCAGGAGGGCAAGGTAAGTACACACTTGTTTCTCTCCAGGACGCGAGGTGTGGCGCCCGTATTCCCGGAACTTATTTCCTCGCCCTCTCGTCCGCCCGCCCGCCCGCTCTCCCCTCGCCCGCGCCCCTCTTTCCTACCGCAGTAAATGCAATATCTATCTTTATGTATGCATGAGTGTGTGTGTGGTGTGTGTGCGTGTGTGTGCTGTGTGTGTGTGTGTGTGTGTGTGTGTGATGTGTGTGTGTGTGTGTGTGTGTGTGTGTGTGTGTGTGTGTGTGTGTGTGCGTGGCGTGTGCGTGTGTGTGTGTTGTGTGTTGTGTGTGTGTGTGTGTGTGTGTGTGTGTGTGTGTGTGTGTGTGTGTGTGTGTGTGTGTGTGTGTGTGTGTGTGTGTGCGTGTGCGTGTGCGTGTGCGTGTGCGTGTGTGGCGTGCGAGTGCACATTGATAAACAGATAGCCATGTATACAGATAGGAGAGATAGGTAGACAGACATCCAGAAAGACAGCAAGAAGGATCCATAGACATGCACTCATAAACGTTCTCTCTCTCCCCCTCCTTCCTCTCCCTCTCGCCTCTTAATCCCTCCGCTTGCCGTACAATTAACAATAATTTAATTACTCCAATTGGAATATTTAAACACCGAGGACAACCAGATTATTCTCATCTCCCGCCCACCCACCCTTACGGATGAGTGGCTTAGGTCCTCCTGCCCGCCCGCCCTAATCCTTTATCCCCCGCCCACTTCTCACGCCCATTCCACGCCCGTCCCTCGACCGCCTTCGACTCCACCCCTTCCCTCCTTGGTTCCTGTTCCCCTCCCCGATTCTGTCTGTCTCAGTCGGTCTGTTTGTCTGTATGTGAGTCTTTCTGTGAGTCTTTCTGTCTGTGTCTGTCTGTTGGTCTGTCTGTCGGTCTCTCACTCACTCGCTCAATTCCTCCCTCCGTTTCCCTCGTTCCCAACCTTCCCTCCTCCTATCCTTTCCTGTCCTCCCTCCTCCCTCCCTCTCCTCCTCCCTTCCTCTCCTCTCCTCCCTCCTCCCTCCCTCCCTCCTGCCCCCTGTCCTGTCCCTCCGCGCCCACAGCCAGCACCCACGGGGCCACAACATTCGCGGCATCATCACCTCCGAATTTGCATCTAAACCAGTTCCACTTTTGGGCAAGCAAGCGCTGATTTATGGACACGTGTTCAACATATATTTATGTACATATATAAAAAACCGCCCGGTCACTGCCTCGTGCCGCGTCAACCGAACCGCAATTCCGTGGTGCGATGTCGGTCTGTAAGGTCGAATCTCGCGGCACCGACATCTACCTCTTCTTCGCTCCGTTTGTCACGATTTCAGGCCACTGATGAAGAGAGGGCTCCTACTTCTGCTTCTGCTTCTGCTCCCCTCCTCCCCACCTTTCTCCTCCCTCCCAAGCACTCCCAATGGTTTTAAAAGGCGATCGAAAGCTTGATTCAATTTCGCCTCCCTCCCCCTTCCTCCCTCCCCTCTCCCCTTCGAAACTGCAATGCAGCCAAGCATGTCAACGACGATCCCCGGATGTTCTCGTCTGCAGCGTTGCAACGATGCACCTGTCAGCAATCCTCGATCTTCCTCATCCTACTCCTACTCCTCCTGCTCCTAGCCCGCTGCAACCGAGAGAGCGAGAGAACACACATGGCATCTCTCACTGCACCCCCCCCCCTCACTCTCCCCACCAACACCCTAATTCCCCCTTCCTTTCCTCCTTCCCATCAACATGACCTGTCTTTCCTTTCGTCTGCTTCCCTGCTCCCCTCTATACCACTTTTTCTCCCTTCCCCTCATCTATTCTCTCTCTCTCTCTCTCTCTCTCTCTCTCTCTCTCTCTCTCTCTCCTCTCTCTCTCTCTCTCTCTCTCTCCATCCCTCCCTTCCCTCCTTCTTTCCCGCTTTCCTCCCTCCCATTCATCCATCCATCCATCCATCCACCACCACCAACCGATCTCCCTTTTCCCTCCCAACCAACCACCCTCCCTCCCTCCCTCCCTTCCACCGGCAAACTCCTCTCTCCCCTCCCCCCCATCCTCCTCCCCCATCCTCTTTACAGCCAGCCCCGCCGCAGCAGCAACGTGGGCGCTATCATCACACCATCCCGCAGTCATGCATGCCCGGCAAATTCATGCACGCTTATCGTTCGCAAATTTGCAGCGGGAAATGTGGCCGAGCATTTCATGGGAGGCCAGCGCATGATAGGTTCATAACGGTGGTGGGGAAAAGGGGGATAGGGAGGAGGGGGAGAGGAGAGGGAGAGGGAGAGGGAGGAGGGAGGGGAGAGGAGGGGAGAGGAAGGGGGAGGGAAGGAGAGGAGAAAGGAAGTGAGAAGGAAGGAAAAGGGGAGGGAAGGGAAGGAGGGACGAACGTTAAGGGAAAGGGACAGAGGAAGGGGAAAGGAAAAACAAGAAGACGACGAAAGTAGGAGGAGGAGTGGAAGGGAAAGGGATAAAGAGAAATACCCTAACACACAATAAGCTGTGCAGAGGCGCGTTTGACGTCTCGTCTCCTTGCCTCCTCCCCCCCTCCTCCTCCCTCCCTCCTCCTCTCCTCCTCCTCCTCCTCCTCCTCTCCTCCTCCTCCTCCTCCTCCTCCTCCCTTATTCCAGCTGATGCACACACTGGCAGGATTGTGGCAATAAAGGTAAGGGGTTAAGCAAAGTGTTAAGTATGGTTTTAGCGACAGCAAAGCACTGCAGGAACCACGGCGTGAAAATATGAAGTGAGAGCGCTGGACTGACGAAAAGGAGGAGAGGGGGGAGGTGGGATGAAATGAAGGAAGAAAGGGAGGGAGAGAGCGAGGGAGGTTGGGAAGGAATGAGGAGGAGAGGAGGAGGAGGAGGAGGAGGAGGAGAGAAGAGAGAAGAGAGGAGAGAAGGAGAAGAGAGAGAAGAGAGAGAGAAGAGAGAGAGAAGAGAGAAGAGAGGAGAGAGAGAGAGAGAGAGAGAGAGAGAGAGAGAGAGAGAGAGAGAGAGAGAGAGAGAGAGAGAGAGAGAGAGAGAGAGAGAGAGAGAGAGAGACAGACAGACAGAAAAAGTGAAAGAAAAAAAAGCGAAACAACCCTAAACAAACCCAGTTCTTCCCTCATCCCTATCCGCCAAATATGCATCTTCCTCCTCCCACCTCCTGAGCCCCCACCCCACCCCACCCCACCCCACCCCACGTACCCAGCCCCTTTTCCTCCTCCACAGGCTGGGCGGTTATTAACACGTCCCAGCCTCGCCCCGACAGCAGATACGCTTTATCAACCACGGCCCGAAGGCAAAGTGATATACATGCCGCTTAAAAATGAAACAAGAGAGAGAGAAAAAAAGGAAAATTGGGAAAAGGGGGAAGTACAATAAGAGGAAGGGAGGCAGAGAGGCAGCTCTTGAAGGGACATCCAAACGCCATGTGAGGGAGAAGGGAGGGGGAGGGAGGGAGGGAGGGAGGAGGAGGGAGGGAGGAGGGAGGAGAGGAGGGAGGAGAGGGAGAGAGGAGAGGAGGGAGAGAGAGAGAGAGAGAGAGAGAGAGAGAGAAGAGAGAGAGAGAGAGAGAGAGAGAGAGAGAGAGAGAGAGAGAGAGAGAGAGAGAGAGAGAGAGAGAGAGAGAGAGAGAGAGAGAAGAAGAGAGAGAGAGAGAGAAAAAACAGAAATAAAAAAGAGACGGATGTAATACATAAACCGAAAAGACAAGACACAAATAATAATAATAATAAATAAAAAAACAGAGAAAGAAAACAAGAGAGGAAAATGAAGAGGCCCCAATTCCCTGGATCACGCTCCACTGGTAGGCAAAGACACGGGCAAATCCACAAGTTTATTACCACGGACAAGAACGAGAGGAAAAAGTGTGGGAGAGGGGGTTTATGAAGGGGGGGAGAGAGGGAGGTTTATGAGAGGGAGGTTAGGTGAGGGGGATGGAGGGAGGTTAGTGAGGGGTGTGAGAGGGAGGTAAGGTGAGGGGGAGAGAGAGGAAGGTAAGGTGGGGGAGAGGGAGGGTTATGAGAGGGGGAGAGAGGGGAGGTTAGGTGAGGGGGGTGAGAGTGGAGGTTAGGTGAGGGGGGTGAGAGGGAGTTACGGTGAGGGGGATAAGAGGAGTTACGTGACTCTTAGTGAGGGTGCGTGAGAGGAGGTAGGTAGAGGGGGGAGCAGAGGAGTAAGGTGAGGGGGGAGAGGGAGGTTATGAGAGGGGAGAGAGCAGGAGGTTAGGTCGAGGGTGGTGAGGAGGAGGTAACGGTGACGGGGAGAAGGAGGTAAGGTGAGGGGGAGAGGGAGGGTTTATGCAGAGGGGGAGAGGGTGCAGAGAGGGAAGTTAGGTGGAGGGGGGTGAGAGGGAGGTAGGTGACGGGGGGAGAGGGAGGTAGGATGGAGGGGGGAGAGAGGATGTTAGGTGAGGGGGGTAGAGGGAGGTTAGTGAGGGGGGGAGAGGGAGGTTAGTGTGGAGGTGGGGGAGAGGGAGGTTAGGTGAGAGGGGGTGGGACATTTAGGGAAAGGAAGTTAATGATAGAGATAAGAGGAGGAGGGAAGGGAGAGGGGGGAACATGCTCCACTACCATCCGTCATGTCAGTCACTTTAAAACATGAACTCTTCCCTCACCTCACCCTGCTCCCTTCCCCTACCTCGGGATGCGGAGGCGCGGCAGACTATAAGCGGTGCTAGCGCTATAGTTGGGGGTGATACCACGGGAAACGGAGAGAGGGTAGTTGTCGGGGTTGACTGGTAGCGGGTGGTAGTGGTGGATTGGTGGTAAAAGTTCCCCCTCTCTGTGTGAGTGAGTGTTTCAGTCAGTAAGTTCGTTGGGTCTTAAGGAGGTGCGATCTTTGGAGGGTTCATAGGAAAGGACAAGGATTAGCTTCAAAGGCGTATGAAAGGAGAGGAAAATCGGCTGAGGGATAGAGAAAGGAGAGGGGGGAAAATGAGGAGAGAGAGAGAGAGGGGAGATATGCCGGAAAGTAAAAGGAGGACGTGAGAAAGTAAGTATAAGACGAGAGGGGAAAAGGAGGCGAAGGAGAAGAGAGGCAGCAGAGAGGGAAGGGGCGAGTTGAGAAGAGAGGGAGGAGGGGAAAGGAGGCGAGGGAGAGAGGAGAAGGGAGGGGAAGGGAGAAAGGAGGCGAGGCGAGGGAAGGGAGGAAAAGGAGGTGAAAGGGGAGGAGGGAAGGGAGGAGAGGGGAAAAAAGAAGGGATGGAGAGGGAGAGGTGAGAAAGAGGGGAAAGCAAAAAGGGGAAGGAAAAAATGAAAAAGAAAACCAAATAAGTGGGGAGTGGGAGGGATAGCGAGAAAGATATTCTACAGAACAAAGAAATCTGAAGACAAAATGCAGAAATGCAGTGAGATTAATATTGCAGAATGACGACGAAGTATCGAGAAAAAAACGTTCCTATTTGCTTTTTCACATGAATTGCATAAACAAGGGAAGGAAGTATACGCCAACGCAAACAAATAAAAAATAATCATATAACAATAACAATAAATCAACAACAACAACAATAGTAATAAAAGAAAACCACAACAAAAACAAGAAAACGACGAAGACGGAGAAAAACGAATAACACCGAAAAAGACCAACAACAACAACAACAACAATGACGGCGACAACAATGATGATGACAATGATGATAATTCCGCCCACGCACGTCATTGCAGGAGCAACAATAAGACCAAATAACGAAGTCTGGGCATACTCCTATACTCCTAGAAATAACAATATGAAGTCATCATAAACAGCAATCATAATAACACTCGCAATAATTCCCAAGACATAAATATAGCATCTAATAACAATGGCGAGGAAGTGACGTCAGAGGAGAATGTAAGGTGTGAGGAGTAGGATGTGGAGGTGTGAGGGTGGGAGGAGGAGGATAGGGAGTGA
>NW_020870555.1:111041-129246 GCF_003789085.1 Penaeus vannamei | reverse complement strand
AGAATGTAAGGGGGGGGAAAGAAAGAAAGAAAAGAGGGAAGAGGAAGAGAGGACAATCCGCGGCCACTGAATGGCTGCCTGCACGAAGGTCGCCCAGCCACGACCCTGATTTCTCAGAATCTCATCAGGACGCCCACATATCGTTCACACACACGCACACGTGAAATTCACAGTATGTCTGTCCTTTTTCTCCCCCCCTCCCTCTCTCTCTCTCTCCTCTCTCTCTCTCTCTCTCTCTCTCTCTCTCTCTCTCTCTCTTCTCTTCCTCTCTACTCTCTCTCTCTCTCTCTTCCCGCCTCCCAGAAAGCCCTAAGAGAGTCTAAAAAACCTAAAGCAAATAACAAGACACATCACTCGAATTAAAAGAACTATCACTATCACCACCATCCGATTGGCCACACCTATAGAACCACCTAGAACCCGATCAATTATCCATAACAAGGTAAATTCATTAACCAACAACAAAATCAACTCAAAACAAATGCCATCCGAACGACCATCACAGGCACTGAAAGAGCGAAAACGAAAAAATCCGATCCACCATTATCTCACCACTATCACCAAGCCATTATTCAATTATTACCACTGCCCTCAGATCACCATTACAATCCTAGCACCCCCCTCATACCCCCCTCCACCCCACCATCCATCCCGCACACCCACAACTCAATTTATAGACACACCAACCAAACAAACAAACAAAACACACAAGCAGCCTAATGATCTCCAACCCAAGAACGCTGCACAAGCACTGAATCCTGCCATCCACAAAACAACCCAAATTACACAAACCAAACAAACAAAACTAACAACACAAACAAAACAAACACAAGCAGTGATCTCCACCAAGACGTGCACAAGCACCGAAACCTTGGCTCGGTCCGACACGCCCGATTGCAATTGTTGCAGTTTCACACACGGCGCGCGCGCGAGTCTGCGAATAAATACATAATTTCTTTGCCGGAGGAAGGGAAAAAAGTAGCTCCGGATAAAAGAAAGGGTATAGTTACAAAAGAAAGAAAAAAAAGAGAACAATGAGTGAGAAAAATAAACAACAAATAAAAATTAACAAATACATGATTTATTTGCAGGAGGCCAAAAAATAAGTCGCTCTGGACAAAAAAAGAAAAAGAAACAAGAAAAATAAAGAAAAAAACAAAATAAACAATCCATACATATCCCATCCCCACCACCTCAAAACATAGCAAAAATTCACACTGAAATATACTGCATATTAGAAAACAAGTAACGCAATAATAAAAAAGCCTCAACAACTAAACAAAAACACTCAACAACTCAAAACAAAAAAAAAAATAAAACACCACCAGAATACAAAATAATTCAGACAAGAGCAATAATAAAAAACACAGAATACAACAATTCGACACGAGCACACAACACACAAAACACACAACAAAAAAAAAAAAAAAAAAAAAAACAAGCACCAGAATATAAGCACAATTTCGAAAAGTCCTTCCCGCCTCTCCTCCAAAACGCCCTGATCGGAATGCACAGAGGCTCGTCCCGATGTTGATGATGATGATGATAATGATGATGTCCAACGTGCGAGGAAGGCAACCCGGGGAGGGGGATGGGATGGGAGGGGAAAGAAGGGAAGGGAGGGAGAAGAAGGCGAAGAGGGAGAGGAGAGGAAGGGAGGGGAGGGAGGGGAGAGGGAGAAGGGAGGGGAGGGGAGAGGAGGGTGGAGGGAAGGGAGGAAAGGTGGAGGAAGGGAGGATAATGGGTCGAGGGAAGGGTGGAGGGAGGGGAGAGAGGACGGAGAAGGGAAGGGAGGGGAGAGGGGTATGGGAAGGAAACTGGAGCATAGTGTCGAAAGACGAGGGATGGTAGGAGAAAAAAATTAGGAAAAGGGGGAGAGGAGTGAGAGCAGAAGGGGAATGGGAGGGGAGGAGAGGGGAAGAAATGGTAAGCCTGCCAGGTATAAAGATGGAGGCTGGATTAAGAGTGGCACAGGGGAGAAAAGAGGAGGAAGAGGAGAAAATGGGAGACAGAAGACCTAGGAGAAGGAGGAGAGGGGAAGGGGAGAATAAAGCAGGTGGGTAGAAGTAGAAGAGAATAGGGGAATACGAAGGAGGAAGAATTTAGATTAAATGAGTGAAGGTGAAAAAGACGAAGAAGAAAGAAAAAAAGGAAAAACAAGGAATAAAGATATGAGGAGGAAGAGGAAAAATGAGGGAAGACAAGAAAGAAAAAAAAACGACAACGAAACGAAAAAAAAAGACAAACGGACAGAGAGAACGAATAAAAAGGAAGAACAAAAAATAAGAATAAACGGCAAATGGGGAAAAGTAAAAGTTATGGAATGAGGAAATAAAAGAGGAATTGAGGGGGTCGGGGGCGGGGGGAGTGGGGAGTCAATGACACCCGTGACTTTAAAACTTTTAAAGAACTGTTCTCCTTCACGCGCCCCCTTGCTATGCTGACCTTGCGTCTTCCCTGTTTCGCGGAAGGGGGGTCGTTTGCCTTCATTCAATCAAGGAAAAGAATGATGATGAAGATTGATGAAGGTAATAATAATAATGATAATAAATGATAATAATAATAATAATGATAATAAAATAATAATGATAACAATAACAATAATAATAATAATAAAAAATCAATATAACAATAATAATAATTAATAATCAATAATAATAATAAAATAGCAATAGCAATAATAATAATTAATAATAGCAATAATAATAATAATAATAATAATAATAATAATAATAATAATAATAATGATAATGATGATAATGATAATAATAAAAAAAATAATACAATAATAATAATAATAACAATATTAACATTAAAAACAATAATGAAAATAATAATAAGGGTTTTAATAATAATAACAATAATTACCAGAACACAACAATGATAACAAACAAGAATAACAAGAATATCAGTAACAAAAATAATAACGATGACAACAAGAACAGCAGCAATAACAACAACCACCAAACTGAACACGCAGCAAATCCTTAAAACACACACACACACACACACACACACACACACACACACACACCACACACACACACACACACATACACATACACATACACATACACATACACACACACACACACACACACACACACACACACACACACACACACACACACACACACACACGCGCTAAAACGCAACACTCTCCTATGCCTGCAACGCCTGCCTTCAATGGCGCTGTAAATCCGAAAACCCAGATGAATATAAAAGACAATTTCTTTCGCGGATTTATTGTGCAAGTTTTTTTGTTTTGTTTTGTTTTTTCTTTGTCTTCGGCAGAGGGTTAAATTTCGGGTCAAACTCCAACAGATGAATTATCGCCTTCGTGTTTCCTTTTTCTTTATTTGTTGCTGTGTTTTATCATTTTTATTATTATTAATCGGAGCAAAAACAAACCGCAGCGTGACAAGTACAAGAAATGAGTAATGGAACACGTAAGTCATCGTACATGCACGCACACACACACGCACACGTGTCCAAAAACTAGCAATACGCTAAAAAATGCAAGAGTAAAAAAAAAAAAAAACTATAACAAAGGTAAAAAATACAGAAAAAACAAATAATATAGAGTGAAAATCTGGACATAAAACAAAGAAACAAACCCCCTCACTCCACTCCTCTTTCCCCCACCCTCCCCCCTCCCCCAACCCCCCTTCCCCTCACCCCAACCCCCCTTCCTCCCCCCCTCACCCAAACTCCTCCCCCTCCCTCTTCCTCCCCCCCTCCACCTCCCCCTTCCCTCCCCCTCCTCCTCTACCCTTCCCCCTTACCCCTCCCTCTCCCCCACCCCTTTCCCCTTCCCTTCCCTCCCCCTCACCCACGCCCACTCCTAACCCCACCGCAACCGCAGCAAGCCGGGTGCACCGCCAATGACGAAATCTACAAGGACCTAATTGCCAATTCATTGCAATAACTCGTCCGATTCGCTGCAATCCATCGAGAATGAGTCGACAGTCAAACAAAACCCCGCACCACCCGAACGTTTTATTCATTTCCCCATTCATATATATTTACGCATTCAATTTCATAATACCGCGCTACAAAGGCATTCATTTCCCCCCGAAATCCCAAATGAACTTCCAGAACTCAACAATAGATCACCCCCAAAAAAAGAAAAAAAAAAGAAAAAAAAATCAACCAATATCAAATGAATTCGAAATGCACAAATTATTCAAAACAAAATAACAATGCTTCCAATAACACGACGAGATCTAAACATTTAAATTCGAGAACAAAATAAACACTCGGACAACGAAAAAAAAGAAAAACAAAAAACTAAATAAATACCCCCCCCCAGCCTCCCTTGCGAAAACAAAACCAAACACAAAACCCCCCCAAAAAAAAAAATACGCACAAATCCAAACCAACCAAACACCCTAAACAAAAACAAAAGGCACATAAATAAACGCGTAACCACATTCACCCCCCCCCCCCTAACGGCAACCCAATGCACCGGAGAGCGCGCGGGGCCAAAATCCGCCACGCCGGTCATTGAATATTTCAGCGCTAAATACAAGCCACTTCGAGGAACACTGCACCTACGTCATCGTACCCCCCCCCCCCCCCGCACCGCCCCGGCTGCCGATACGTGATCACTATATCGGGGCTGACTTCAGGTAGATTGGGTGTTCCGTTATACTATTTACATCTAACTGTTTAGCTGTTTTTTGCTTTAAGGTGCTGCTGTTTAATCAAATATAATAATAGATAACAGAAGTACTACTACTAGTACCGGTACTATCATCATTACTTTTATCATCACGGTTATCATTATCATTATCACTATTGTTTTTTCATGACAGCATTCGAACATTACTACATACCATTACATTACCAAAATGGGATTTAGAGGCGTGGTCCCTAATGAACCCCAGGTACCAAGTCGTTATTCTTTACATCATTAAAATAATCATATCTATCGTCATCATCATCATCATCAAAGCTAAATTACCACTTTATCATCATCATTATCTGATAACTTCCTATGCATCCATAGATGTACTATATCAACATGATACCTTATGGCCACCATACATAGACTTTTGTTAATTTATTAACCGATTGTGGAAAGAGTTTTTGGCATTCCTTAAATATATCAAATGACTTGACGCATTAATGTATGCCATAATATACTGCGCATTAATCCGTTTTCATCTAGGCATTCACAACTGTCTGTATTTCATCATTCAACGGTGTTCTTTCTGCAATACTCAATGCAGGATATTCCTCTATTCCTCAATATACTGACCTATTAATTTATTCATACATTTGTTCACTTGCGCACACATTTTTACCAGCCAGTATGTATCTTGAAAGTTAACGAGGCATTCCCCAATATCCAAGATTCTTCAACCAAATAAAACAGAAAATGATGATAATAAATGCCAACGTCCTAATCCTCCACTCGTAAAAATAACGACACGGAAATCAACAACAGCAATACCGCAATCACAAGAGCAATCAATGAGAAAAACACTAACAGAAATAAAAAAAAATACACGAAATAAAACGAAATACAACACGGATAAAGACGGCCTCCAATCCGGCACACGAAATCTAATAGCCAGCGTTCGGGACAGTGATTGGATGGCAACTTTGCACAAAAAAAAAATCCAACCGAAGACAAAAAAGAATATTCAAAAATCCGAACTGCGTCATTTTCCACATGTTATCGGTTTAATAATGATGCCGTGACACAGCGCCTAAACGCACGCAAAAGCTGGACATTATACGCGGCCGGGAAATCCTGTGCATAAAACGCTACTGAGTCTCATTCCCGTGTTTCTCTCTTTTTCTTTTTTTCTTTTCTTTGCTCTCTTCTTTCTCTTTCTTTTATCTTCTCTCTCTTTCTTCATCTTCCTATTTTTCTCTATCTTTATCTCTTACCTTATCTTTCTCACTTTCTTTCTTTTTTCTTTCTCTTTCTCTCTTTCTTTCTTTCTTTATTTTCTTATCTTTTCTCTTTTTTTCTCTTTTTTATCTTTATCTTTCTCTCTTTCTATTTCACTCGCCATTTTACCTTTGTACCTCTGCTTCATTTAAACCTTTCCTTAAAATTATTTTTTCTCCCTCTCTTTGTCTATATGTCCACACACACACACGACACACCCACGCATACATGCAAAATTTACACACTCATGAACGTGTATGTTTAAGCTTAGACTTTTTTTTTTTTTTTTTTTTTTTGCTTCTGACTCATGCTGCCATTTACTCTCCTCCTCCTTCCTCAGTCTCCACCACCTTCCCAATCTCCCCAGCTCTCCCTACCCACCTGTCCTCCTCCTTGCTGCCTCTCCTCCCTCTTCTTTTCCCTCCTTCCTTCCTTCCTTCCCCCCTCCCTCCCACTCCCCCTCCTTCCTTCCCTCCATCCACCCACGCACGCACGCACTTCCTCCCCCCCCCCACCCCTCTCTCCCTCCCTCCTCCCTCCCTCTATCTCCCTCTGCAAACTTCTTCGCAAATCGCCAACTCCGTCATCATTTCCGTCAGCGCAGTTTTGAAAGACATTCAATATTACGAGTGTTTCGCTCTGAGTCAACACCGGATTCGCTCGCTACTACTCTGCTATGTTGCCATGACAACCCTCCTGCAACAACAAACACAATCTATTGCCGATGCATAATCAGAAACCGTCACGATGAAATGGCTCTTATTCTGAGGGCTAAGAGGACTAAAAAGCAATAAAGCTCATATCAAATTACCACACACGCACGCACACACACACACACACACACACACACACACCACACACACACACACACACACACACACACACACACACACACACACACACACACACCACACACACGCACACGCACACGCACACGCCACACACACACACACACACCAGCACACTCTTGAGGCATGCCAGCAAGTGTAAACATGCCGCTACATGCTGCATACCCCAACATACGCTCTCTCGCCCACCACAGGCCAAAACATGGCACCGAAACGGGGTCCCGCTGGGGGTAATACGAGCGCGGATCCATCAACATTAGCCTCTCGCGTTTGTACGACCGTTCACGCGAAGTGCTCACTCCCCACCCCCCTCTCCCTCCTAGGGCTTGTGTCCACTATTCCTCCCCTCCCCTCCTGCCCTCAAGTACACCCCCCCCCTCTGCCCCAAGCTCTGAGTACACCCTCCCTCCCTCCCCATCTCCCTTGTGGAGCGCATGTCTACCCTAACCTTTCCCCTTAACTCTCTGAATACACCCTTCCCCCCTATCTTCCCTTTCTCCCTTCCCGCCCTCAGCGTACCTACTCTCCCCCCTCTCTCCCTCAGTAAACCCGACCCCCCTCTCTCCCCATGGCACTCTCAGGTAGGGTACGAGAGAGTGCAGTGGGGCGAGGTGTTGAGGGAGTGTGTGTATTCGCATGCGCGTGTAAAGTATATCCATTGTCTAGCCACACCCAGTTCCCCCACTATTCAATTGATGAAGCACTCCCTCTCCCTCTCAATCCCCTTCTCCCTCACTCCTCTCTTTCTCTATTCTTTATATGAATTATGTATATAATACATATACATGTCTCTCTGTCTCTCTCATCCCCCCTCAACCTCTCTTTCTCTTTACTCTATCTCTCTCCCCTCCCCATCCTTCTTTGCACTTCCCCCTCCCCATTCAACAAAGCTTTCCAATTAACTAATTTCCCCAACCTTCCTCCCCCCCATGACTTCCCTACTCGACCCTATTTCACCCCCCCCCCTCCAGCCCTCCCCCAACTCACCTGTTCAAAAGGGACCCGGCGCAGAACCCCCCATCCCCCCACCCCAACACCTGCCACACAGTAATTCCGCGATGAATCAGGGTGACACTCCCCGGGGGCGCTAATGCCGTCCCTCATGCCCACCTCGCTGCAGTCCGTTTAACGACCGAGCCACGTGTACTATGAACTCCACACACGCACGCACTACTACACGTTACAAATAAACACGCACAGACACATCAAAAACACGCTTATGCATGCACGAACGCATTTCACACACACACACACACACACACACACACACACACACACACACACACACACACACACACACACACACACACACACACACACACGCACGCACACGCCACAACACACACCAAATCTATTTCCCTTAAAAAAAAGAGAGACTCCCTCATACACCTGCAAATTGCACACCAATATCCACACGCCAACACGCACGCACATTTCCACACGCAGGAATGCACAAAGACGTAACCTTGGATAAGGAACGCCGAATTCAAAGATAAAAAGTTGTACGTTTTTCTTCAGGTGTAAAATAATGCATTTCAAAAGTTTCTGCGCATGAAGGACGGGGGGGGGGGGGGGAAGAAGAGAGAGGGGGGGGATAGGTGAAGGAAAGAATGGAAACCGAAGAGAATTGCGAGATAGATAAATGGATAAATAAATACATTGATTGACTGATAGATAGATAGATATAGACAGCCACCGCCTTCTCTACCCCTTCACTTCTTCCACCTTCACCTCTATCGTCTTCTCCCCTCCTCCCCCTCCTCCCCCTCTCCCCTTTCCCCTTCCTCCGCCCTCCGCCCGCCAAAGCGCCTCGACGGATTCTTAAAGGAATCATATTTACACAAAACTCAGTGAGGCAGAGTCGCATTCTCGGGGACTTACGTTCACCTCGAGTTTTCTTCTCTCCTCTTATGCTCTCCCCGCCGACCCCCCACCCCCCCCATCCCCCCCTTCCCCTCCCTGTTCCTCCCTTAGCCTTTTCCCCTCCTCGTTCCTTACCTTACCCCCTCCCCCCTTGTCTTTCTCTGTCGCTCCTCCCTCTCTCCCGGACCCTGCCCTCCCCCCACTTCACCTTTACCCTTTACCTTTGTCCCGTTCTTTCTCTCTTTCCCACAGTACCCTCTACGTCTCTCTTGTTTTCCTGCTGCTGCTGCCTTGCTCTGCTGCTTCTGCTTGCTGGCTCTCTCTCTCTCTCTCCTCTCTCTCTCTCTCTCTCTCTCTCCTCTCTCTCTCTTCTCTTCTCTCTCTCTCCTCCTCCTCTTTCGTTCTCTCCTCTCGTCTTTCTCTTCCTGTGTGTGTGTGTTGTGTGGTGTTGTGTGTGTTGTGTGTATGGTGTGTGGTGTGGTGTGTGTGTGTGTGTGTGTGTGTGTGTGTGTGTGTGTGTTTGTTGGGGTGTGTCATCTGTGCCCTGTCTCTGTCTCTCTGTCTCCTCTCACTTCACTCACTCACTCACTCATCTCACAAATACCAGAACAACTTCCCTCTCTTACACTGTATACCCATCTGCGCACGCTAATTCTCTCTTTCTGCACTCCATTTCCCTCAATGTTGGAAAACCCTTCGTTCCCCTCCTGCATTCGGTGTCCATCTCATCACAACTCTGCTACTCACAACTACTCGCATTTCCTTTAACGTATTCGAAAAAAAAAGAGAAAAAATAATAATAAAAGAGAAAAAAAAAAACAAAGAACCCCTCACGTTCACAAAGACAAAAAAAAAAAAAAAAGAAAAAAGAAAAAAGAAACCTTTTTTTACTCTTGTCCTCAAATCCTCCCTTCCTCAATTTACCCTCACTTACCCTCGGCCCTTTCCCTCACCCTGCGTCGAGCTCCGGAGCCCAGGCCACGACCGTCGTCACACTCACCTGCAATAAAAAAGAGAGAAAACTTTGCTTACTTCTATGGCTGGTGCATTATCTTAATGTTGGGAGGAGAGAGGCTTTAAGGGAGGGGGAGGAGGAAAGGGAGGAGAGGAAGGAGGAGGAAGAAGAGGAGGAGGAGGAGGAGGGAGGAGGAGGAGGAGGAAAGGAGGAGAGGAGGAAGGAGGGAAGGAGGAGGAGGAGGGAGGAGGGAGGAGGAGGAGGAGGAAGGAGGAGGGAGGAGGAGGGGAGGAGAGAAGCAGGAGGAAGGAGGAGCAGGAGGAGGAGAGGAGGAGGAGGAATAGAGAAAAGGGAGGGGAGGAGGGGGAAAAAGAAGGAGGGGAGGATGGGGGGAGAAGGAATAGGAGGAGGAACACAACACAACAAAAGGAAGAAAAGAAAAAAAAAACAAGTGATGCTCTTGAACCACAACAAAAAACAAGCAAACAAACCAACAACTACACCCCCCCTCCCCCGCACCCGCCCCGCCCGACGCCAGTACCACGAGCGAGACGGAATAGGTGACTGATCACACGCAACAGGTAAAAAAAAAAAAAAATCTATTCACTCCCCCCTTTGCAATACAGCCCGCCACTGCAGGCCTAATGTTAAAGCCGGACGCCAATCCTGCTGCTACTGCTGCCACTTTTCTTACTCTGACTCCTCCTCTCTCTCTCTCTCTCTTATCTCCCCTCTCTCTCTTCTCTTCTTACTATTCTCTACTCTTCATCTTCTCTTCCTCTTTCTCTTCTCCTCTTCTCCTCTCTCTATCTCTTCCTCTTCTCTCTCCTTCCTCCTCTGTTCCTCTTTCCTCTCTCCCCCTTCTCTTCTCTTCTCTTTCTCTTTCCCCTCTTTCCTCTTTCCCTCCTTCTCCCTTTCCATCTTCTTCCTATCCTCATGATATCTTTGTTTCCTGTTATTTGCTTCCCTCCTCGTCCTTTTCGTCTTCCAATCCACCTTAAGGGTTTCTTTTCCCTTACTTTCCATTCCACGTATTATTTTTCCTCCTCTTCTCCCCTTTCCTCGCTGCTTGGTAATTTCTCCCTTTCCAATCTTTCCCAATGTTATTTTCTTCCTCACCTTTCATCTTTGTTCCACCTCCATCTCCTCCCCCTTCCATACTCTATACAGTGAGGGGGTGGGGGAGTGGGAAAGGGGAGGAAGAGGGGGAAGGAATGTGAGAAGGAGGGGAGAGGGAGGGAGAGGGAGGGGCAGAAGGAAGGAAGGGGGGAGGGGGAGATGGAAAGGCTGAAGGGGGGAATGAAAGGAGGGCTGAAGGGGAAAGAAGAGAGGGCGGAGGAGGAGAGGGAGGTTGAGGAAACAAACGGATAGACGGGAGGGAGGAGGAAGAAGTGAGAGAAGACGAAGGGTGGAAGAGGCACAGAAGGAACGGAGGGGGGAGGGGAGGGAGGGGGAGGGGCAAGGAAGAAAGAAGAAGGGGGGGGGAAAGGGGGGAGATATACCACTTAGGTATTGTAACGTTTGTTAAAATGAACCCGCTGCTTGGTCTGGGCGCAGGCAACCCGACCCGGACGCAAGGCGAGGTTTACTTTACACGGGACCGGAAGGAAGAGGGAGAGGGGAGAAGGGGGAGGCCGAGGATGTGAGGTTTGGAANTGTGCGTTTATGTAGGATTTTAGACACAGGCAAGACTTTAACAAAACACTAAATTCATAACACATAACGAAACAACACACAACGCACGCCACAATCGCCCCCCCCCCATTTACACGACACACAGAATATACACATAACGAAAACACACACCCAACCACGCACACACAACCCCGCCCCCCCCTACCTTACACACACATCAGAAAATAGAGACAGAAGAGAGGAAGGAAAAGAGAGAGATCAGACATTTCTGATTCCCTTCTTTTAAACATTAATTACAAGATCTCTTCTCGCAATCGTCTTCGTAAGTTAAAAGTCACCTTAAGATGCATTAGTTTTGGCCACGTTTCCTTAGCCTCATTTTGCACTCGATTTTGGGAGAGGGAGGAGGGAGGAGGAGAAGGAGAGAGAGAGAGGGAGGGGAGAGGGAGAGGGAGGAGGAGAGGGAGAGGGAGAGGGAGAGGGAGAGGAGAGAGAGAGAGAGAGAGAGAGAGAGAGAGAGAGAGAGAGTGAAAGATTTTTCTTGAAATGTTTCATAAAAAAATCGAGGAACGAGGAAGAGAAGAAAAAAGAAAGAGAAATAACATCTAAATGAAAAAACAACAAACAACAACAACAGAAACCCAAGGAAACAACAAAGAAACACACACACAACAAATTCACGATCTCTCCCATAAAACAAAATATTTAAAACTTTCCCCATATAACCCACCCCCCCCCCTCCCCCCCCTTCCTCATCTACCAACCCCCCTTCCCTCTCCCCCCCTCCCCCCACCCAACTAACCCTAACAACCCACCCTAATATCGAATATATCAACAAATTCCTAGGCCTTAGCCAGACACTTCCCATATAAGGGAGAGGAGAGCAGGTGTGCACGGGGCCGCCCGATACCTGTCTCTAACGTGTTTCGGAAGCTAATCAAGGTAATGAGGCTTTTTGCCGGGTACTGTGTGTACTGTGTGTGTGTGTGTGTGTTTATGTATACATACATACATCATACATACATACACTCACATACACACACATCTATATATACATCTATATACATCTATCTATCTATATATCTATCTATCTCTATCTATCTATCTATCTATCTATCTATCTATCTATCTATCTATCTATCTATCTATCTATCTATCTATCTATATATATATATATATATATATATATATATATATATATATATATTATATATATATATATATATACAAATACACCACGCGCGCACACGCACACACACACACAACACGCACACACACGCACACACACACACACACACACACACACACACACACACATATATATATATATATATGTAGATGCATTCATATTCATACATAACAGGGGGGGGGCGCAAAGCCATCGCAATATTCCCAACAACTATTCTTCATGCCAAAGTTTGCGCATTTAGCGTTGATTCGACTCGTAATGGGTATAATATGCAAATGATGTCGGTGAACTTGTGTTGTTGGAGACAAAGGGTTGTTGGGTTATTTTTTTTACAACTCCGGAGATTGGAACATGGCGGCCGCTGCCGAGCTTTCTGGGAGACAAGATCACTTATTAGGAGTTGTTGTGGTGTTTGTCTGTTGGTCGGTGTCTGTTGGTCGGCTGTGATGTCTGTCTGTCTGTCTGGTGCGATGTCTGTCTGTCTGCGAGCGCGCGGACACACATACATACACTCGTATCTGTTTATGTACGAGTATGTATTGTATGTATGTATGTATGTATGTATGTATGTATATATGTATGAGAGAGAGACAGAAAGACAGAAAGACAGAGAGAGAAAGAGACAGAAACACAGACAGAGAGAAAAAGAAAAAAAAAAGATAAACGAAAAGAACAGACACACAGACAGACAGACAGACAGACAAATAAATTCTCCCTCTACCGCTATCCATCATCATCCCTACTCTGCTTTCGTGTCTGGTGGAAAGCTAATGAATTTCGTATAAATTCTCCAGGTGTTTTAATTCCTCAAGTGTATTATTTTGTCTCGAGTGTAAACCTTTTTTCCTGGTATATGGTTATCCTTCAGGTGTAAAATATTCCCTTGTAGGATCATTTCACCTGAATGTCTACTCAGGTGTATCTTTATCTACTCAGGTGTATCTTTATCTACTCGGTTGTATCTTTATCTACTCAGGTGTATCTTTATCTACTCACTTCTAAGTGTCTTTTTTATCCCTATCTATTCAGGTGTATCTTTATATCTACTTAGGTGTATCTTTATCTAGGTGTATCTTTATTACTCGGCTTATCTTTTATCTTTCACTCTATTCAGGTGTATCTTTATCTACTCGGATGTATCTTTCCTCCTGGAGCAAGATCATCTGTATATTCTTTTTTTCATATGCAAAATTTTCCTCTAGTGTATAATCCCCCCCCCCTTTTCCCTTCCCAATTCAATGATGTATAACTATTATATTATAATATTATTATATTATAACTATTATGTATATTTCCCTATTCAACAATTTATAACTTAAAGCAGTTGTATAAGTTGCATCCAGTTATACAACATATATAACCAGTTGTATAAGTTGCATCCAGGTGTTCAATTAACCCCGTGTGAATGGCTCTTTCCAGGTGTATAATTCTTCCTCCAAGAATATATCCCCCAGGTACAGAATTTATCCCAGGTGTAAAATACTTCCCCCCCTTCAACGATGCATAATTTCCCCCAGGTGTAGAATTTACCTGTAAGTGTATAATTTACCTCAAGTGATTGATTACCTCTTTTCAGGTGATATATATATTTTTTTTTTCTCTCAAAGGGTTTGATATCCACCAGGTGTAAAAATTTCCTTCCAGGTATACACATTTCCCCTTAGGTATAGATCGTTCGCACAGGTGTATGATTTCCCCCAGGTATACGGCATCCCCCAGGGGTATGACCTTCTCAGGTGTTTCGTGACCTTTTGGCAGGTCGATCGAGCAGGGACATCGACAGGCTGGGAGATAAATGCACGAGATACATTTTTATTTGATTTTATATCTATCTAAGTATCGCAGCACTTTGTAGATTTCTAGTGTACTTTTCTCTGTATCTTTTCATTCTGTTTCTTTCTTTCTTTTTCTTTCTCTCTTTCCCCTTTCTCTCTCTCTTTATTCATTCTCTCTCTCTTTATTCTCCCTCTCTCTCTTTTATTCTCCCTTTCTCTCTTCTCTCTTCTTCTCTTTTCTCTCTCTCTCTCTCTTATCTTCTCTCTCTCTCTTTATTCTCTCTCTCTCTCTCTCTCTCTCTCTCTCTCTCTCTCTCTCTCTCTCTCTCTCTCTCTCTCTCTCTCTCTCTCTCTCTCTCTCTCTCTCTCTCTCTCTCTCTCCCATGTGCTTTTCTTGTTGTTGAGAAAAGTATGAGCTTATACTGTTTTTAATTTATCTGTTTACATTCTGCATTATCTAGTTTTCAGTAGCGCAAACAATTTTTGATACTTTAATTTTTGAGAGGAGAGAATTTGGGGAAGAGAGGAGAGAGGAAAAGGGAAGGCAAGAAAAGAAAGAGGGAAGAAAGAAAAGAGAAGATAGGTAGATAGAGAGAGAGGAAAGGAGAGAGGAGAGAAAGAAGAGAAGAGAAGAGAAGGAGATAGATAGATAGATGGTTAGATAGACAGAGACAGAGAGAGCGACACACACACACACATTATATAATATATATATATATATATTATATATATATATATATATATATATATATATATATATATATATATATATATATATATATATATATATATATATATATATATATATATATATATATATATATATATATATATATATATATATATATATATATAATATATATATATATATATATATATTATATATATATATATATATATAGAAGGAGAGAGAGGAGAGAGATAGAGAGGTACATTGTGTGTGTGTGTGTGTATGTTATATTATATATATATAATATATATATATATATATATATATATATATATATATATATATATATATATAGATATAGAGAGAGAGAGAGAGAGAGAGAGAGAGAGAGAGAGAGAGAGAGAGAGAGAGAGAGAGACAGAGAGACAGAGATGATAGACAAATAGATAGATTGACAGAACTATAGATAGATATATAGATAGAAACGGATAGATAGAAAGAGAACGAAAGAGAGAAAGCTAAGATTTAAAACTGTTCCTAAACTGTCGTAATCTAGTTCATAAAATCAGGAGTAATGTGTTTTCTTTCGTCCTCTTTCTAGTTTCTTGTAATGTTTTCAGATTTTTCTTTTCTTTCTTCCTTTCTCTATTTTTTTATATATGTATTTGTATGTTTTTATTCAGATTTTTTTTTTTTTCTTGTTTTTTTATCTTTTTTTTCTAATCTTTATATTTGTATTTACGTGTTTTCATTCACTGTCATTAACTTTATTCTTTATTTCTTTTTGCAATTATCTTTTTCTTCATCATCATCATCGGTTTCGCTTCACCATCATCAAGATCGCTATGCTCTATAATTATCATCATCTTCATTTTCAATTATTTCATTTTGATCATCCTCATCAGCATCACTGTCTTTGCCATCTTCTTTTCCATTTTTTCAGAGAGAGAGAGAGAGAGAGAGAGAGAGAGAGAGAGAGAGAGAGAGAGAGAGGAGAGAGAGAGAGAGAGAGAGAGAGAGAGAGAGAGAGAGAGAGAGAGGAGAGAGAGAGAAGAGAGAAGAGAGAGAGAGAGAATATAGTGCCTACCTTTAGATATGTAGATAAGTTTACTTTGTAGATAGATAGACAAAATAAATAAGTAGAGTAACAACTACATTCAGATAAATTAGACAGATTATCATTATTATGGTAAATCTTATGGAGAGCCACGGTGTCAGTGCATGTCATGATACAGCTAAGAAAGAATGAACGAATAGAAGGTCAGCTATTTACGTAAAAAAACAAACAAAACACATGTTAGCTGACCTTTTAAACATATCAAGAGTCGGAGAAGTTACAATTGTCTAAAGGAAATTAATTCCAAAACCTACAAATGACAGTAAAAAAAGAAAGAGAGAAAGAAAGAAAAAAAATTGACCTGATGACGATCGGCTTACATCAAGTGTTATGATATTGAGGTCATAAAACTTCTAGTAACTTTTGCAGGTGGATAAAAGTCAAGTAAAGTCTTATAGAGAGGATGTAAATGATCAGTTACAATCTCGTATAAGACTGAAAGAGCCCCAATAGCCTCTTCAGATTTAAGTCAGAGAGAAATATGATGAAATTAAAAGAATAATCAAGTAGTCCCAAGTGTAATTCTGCAACAGAGAACCACACAGGAAAACAATACCTAAAACGAGGCAGAATAAAAGAAAAAAATTATCCACGAATGTTTTCATCTCCATAAATCCTCCTTGACTTGCGAATGATACCTAATTAATCCAGATGTAAGCTTCGAATCAAGGGTTACACCTAAGAGCTTTAGATTATCTACTTAAGGGATTAAGACTCAATTAATCAGCAGACTTAGATGGCGAGGCAACTGCGTTCTAAAGACGGACTCAATCCTTTTCTAGGATTTGGTAGGATTTAATTACCTGGCCCACCAAGAGCACCTCGATCGAACCATTATCAGGTCTATAGTGAGATTGTCAGCTCCTATTTGCCTGGTTGCCGGAGAAGGATTATCAACATGGAGAGAAGTATCAACAGCATATGCCATCAATTTATCAATAATGCCAGACCACATAGCGCTTCTTTTTAAAAACAAAGAGCAAAGGGCCAAGAACACTACCCTGAGGAACTCCAGAAGACACACGGGAACACGAGCTAAAACTACCATCAACACGTTACTGTCTACCTGTTAAAATTTCAATTAAAATAATCAAAACCTTATCACCAACAGACTGAAACTTAAAAAAACAAACCCATGTGATTGACAGTCTCAAAAGCTGCACTGAAGTCGAGAGATAAGCCTTGACTCATGACCCTTATCTAAAGCAGACTTGCCTCTCGTGAATAAACATAAACAATACACCACTGCAGCCGAGTCCCTTTCTAAAACCAGAAAAAATGACTAACTGGATAAATAACTAAATAAATAACTGGAGGAAACAGTCTCCAATATACAGAAAAATGGTGGACCAGCAAACGTTCGAAAACCTTAAGTAAAATAGTGTTGGTGAAGCATGAATCAGTGGAGAATAAACACGCAGAAAAAAAATGATTGATTATGAGATAAATACATAAAATAGGCAGATATCTGAAATAAAAAGACAAATAATCTTAGGCAAGGTAATAAATAATTATTATATATAAAACAGAAGAAGATACACAAGAAAAGAAAAGCATAAGAAAAACTGTAAAGGAAACAGCAATCACGAAACAAACATAAAAAGATAAAACAAACAAACAGAAGTAATTTAAAACGAACAAAAACAAACGAACAAACAAACACAGAAGTAAATAAAAACGAACAAAAACAAACAAATAGAAGTAAATAAAGATGAAAAAAAAAAAAAAAAAACATTGAAGTTAAAATAAAATAAATAAAAAAAAAAAAAATCTAAAATAGTAAAAAAAATAAAATAAAAATAGTAAAAAATAAAAAATAAAAAAGTAAAAAAATAATAAAAAATAGTAAAAAAGTAAAAAAAAAAAAAAAAAAAAAAAAATTGCCTCTCCAAAATCACTCCCCGATGTCCCAATGGAAAGCGAAAGGTCAGCGATTCCGGCGGTGAAAGGGAGACGAAAAGACGTTCACAGGCTTTCTTGGATAATTCTTTTGAAGCGAAAGAAGATTGCGCGAATCTGTTGACCCAAACACTCTCTCCCGGGTGTGGGTTTTATGCGTGGGTGTAAGGTGTAATGTGAAATAGGGAAGGCTGGGGTAGGTAGAGGTGTGGAGAGAGAGAGGGGAGTAGGTAGGTAGGAAGGAGGAGGAGGGGGCAGGGAGAGAGAGAGAGGGGAGGGAGGTAGGTAGAGGTGTTGGGAAAGAGAGAGAGAGAAGAGGGGGAGGTAGAAAGGAGGAGGAGGGGCAGAG
>NW_020870555.1:107041-110429 GCF_003789085.1 Penaeus vannamei | reverse complement strand
GTCTCTCTTCTCTCATCTTCTCCTTATCTTCTCGTCTCCCTCCTCTCTCTCTCTCTCTCTCTCTCTCTCTTTTCTCTTTCCTCTTTCTCTCTCTCTCTCCCTTCCCTCTCTCCCTCCTCTCTCTCTTCGCATCAAACCTCCCATCTCTCCCTGCCCTCCTCTCTCCCTCCCTCCCTCCCTCCCTCCTCCCTCCGCTCCCCCCTCCCTCCCATCTTCTCTCTCTCCTCTCTCTCTCTCTCTCTCTCTCTCTCTCTCCTCTCTCTCTCTCTCTCTCTCTCTCCCCCTCCTCTCTCTCTCTCTTCTCTCTCTCTCTCTCTCTTCTCTCTTTCTTCTCTCTCTCCCTCTCCCTCTCTCCCTCTCCCTCTCTCCTTCCTCCCTCCTCTCTCCCCCCTCCCTCACCTCCCCTCCCTCCCTCCCCTCCCTCCCTCCCTCCCTCCCTCACCTCCCCTCTTCTCTCCTCTCTCTCTCTCTCTCTCTCTCTCTCTCTCTCTCTCTCTCTCTCTCTCTCTCTCTCTCTCTCTCTCTCTCTGGTAGTTGGTAGGTACAGTTCCTTATAATGTTTGTCGAGTGTGTTTTTCGTCCTTCTTATACAGATATATACAGACACTAGCCCCGATAGAGCTATGCATAACAACACAAAAACAACAATAACAAAAGCATCCAATATCGAGTCGCTCCTTTGAGACTTTTTCCGAAGAATACACTATTCGATTTTCACATTCTGTGGACGACGGGGGCAAGCGGCCTCTCTCTTCTCTCAGTCATCTCACTCTCTCTCTCTCTCTCTCTCTCTCTCTCTCTCTCTCTCTCTCTCTCTTCTCTCTCTCTCTCTTCTCTTCTCTCTCTTCTTCTCTCTTCGTCACTCTCCTTTCTTCTTCTTTCTTCTTTCTTCTTCTTTCTTCTTCTTCTTCTTCTTTTCTTCTTCTGTCTTCTTCTTCTTCTTCCCCGTTTTCACTGCCTACCTCCGTCTTCTCCCTCCCTCCTCCCTCCTTCTCACATTCAAACACACACCACACAACACACACACACACACACACACACACACACCACGCCACACACACGCACACACACGCACACACACACACACACACACACACACACACACAACACCACACACACACACACACACACACCACCACACAACCACACCACACACAACACGCCACACACACGACACACAACACACACACACACACACACACACACACACACACACACACCACACACACACACACACAACACACACACACACACACACACACACACACACACACACACACACACACACAACACCACACACACACACACGCACACACACCACCACACACACCACACACACCACACACACACACACACACACACACACACACCACACACACACACCACACACACACATTGCACGAGCAATTAGAACGAATAATTTGTTATCTCAGCCGGGTAATTGTTTCTCCGCATGACCGAAGTCCATAAGCTCGTCCTGTCATGCCACGAAGTGAGGGAGGGAAGGAGGGAAGGGAGGGAAAGATGAGAGGGGAGGAAAGTGAGTGTACAGGAAGGGGGGAAAGGAGGAGGGATGGAAGGGAGGGTAAGGGGGTGAAAGTGGAGCGGAGTTGGGAGGAAGGAAAGGGGGGAAGGAGGGAGGGGAAGGGGAAGTGAAAGAGGATTAGGAGGTAAGGGGGGGAGGGAGGGAAAGGGGGTGGTGACAGTCTGCAGCCAGGAGTGACATCGGTTTTTACCTGCGTGACCCCGTGACGACCTCGTGACACAGAAAGTTACATCACCCCGGCTGCAGGGCCGTAAACCGTGTCACGTGCCTATGTGGGCGGGTTGAGGAGGGGGGGGTTACAGGGGCAGGAAGATAGGGGCGTGGTGGGTAGATAGATAGAGAGATAGATAGATAGATAGATGGATAGATAGTTAGGTTGATTGTGCTCACAAGAGAGGACGGTTAAGATAGATGGATAGATAGGTTAATTATACTCAAGAAAGAATAGTTAAGATAGATTGATAGATAGATAGAGAGAGAGAGGTTAATTGTGCTCATAAGAAATGACTATTAAGATAGATAGACATAGATAGATTAATTGTTTTCATACGGATGGACGATTAAGATAGATAGATAGATAGGTGCTCATAAGAAAGAATGGTTAAGATAGATAGATACGTACAGAGATAGACAGATAGGTTAATTGTGCTCATAAGAAAGAACAGTTAATGTAGATAGATAGATAGATAGCTTGATAGATAGGTTATTTGTGGCCATCAGCGAGGACGGTTAAGATAGAAAGATGGGTAGATAGATGGTGTTCATAAGAAGCAACAGTTCAAGATTAGACCAACAGATAGACAGATTATACCCAATAAACTTATGGCTAAAAATAGATCGGCAATAGTCGAATCACGCGAATGAAAATTGGTTGAACATTTATGCTTTCATCATCCTTGCCCCTTCGCACGGGAGTATAGGGTGGGGAGGCGAGGGACTTAAGTGGAGGGGTGAGTGAGGGAGGAACGGGAGGGAGGGAGTAGAGGAACGGTGGGAGGAAGCTAGGAAAAAAAAAAAAATGAGGTGGGAGGGGGGACGGAGGAGGAGTAGCGGAACGGGTTGGGGGGAGTAGAGTGGGAGGTAGGGGAGGGGAGTAAGGGAGGGAGGGAGGCAGTAGAGGGAGGAGAGGGAGGAGATGCAGGCTGGGAGGACAAGATTTAGGGGAAGTTGTCGACATCATTTGACTCAGTTGGACCCTGTTGTTGTCTTTGTTGCGCCTTTCCTTTTAATCCAGCGTCGGACCGGTGGACACGGCCGCCACGCGGGACTTCCTGTTTTGCTCCATTGCACATCTTCCGGGAGCGAGAGGGGAGGGGGAGGGGAGGGAGGAGAAGAGAAGAAGGAGTAGGGGGGTAAGGAGGAAAAGAGAGGGGGTAGGGGTAGGGATAAGAGGAGAAGGGGGGAAGATAGAAGGAGAGGGAAGGAGAAGGAGAAGGGTAGGGTTGGATAAGGAGAAGCGGGGTCAGGGAGGAGGGGAGAGGGGGATAGGGTTGGGGATATGGAGGAAAGGGAAAGGGAGGAGGGGCAGAGGGAAAAGGAGGAAGGGTCGGGGCTGGGGGATAAAGAGGAGGGAGAGGGAAGGGAAATGGAAGGGGAGAGTGGGGGATTGAGAGGTGTTAGAGGAGCGTGTATGATGAGTGGGGAGGAGATAGGGACTAAAAAGGAGGGCGGGGAAGGGAGACCTGCTGAGAGGGGGAAGGGTACAAGGGAGAGAAATTTGATTTCTTTCTTTTTTCTTTATTTTTTATTATTTTTATTTATTTTTTTTCTTTTATTTATTTATTTTTGTTTTGTATTGTTTTGCCTTTCTTTCTTTTTCTGTTAATTATCCTGTAATGGCAG
>NW_020870555.1:92041-102041 GCF_003789085.1 Penaeus vannamei | reverse complement strand
TGTTCTTTCTTTCTCTCTCTCTCTCTTTCTCTCTTTCTCTTCTCTTCTCACTCTCACTCTCCCTGCTTCTCCTCCCTTCCCTCCCACATTTCTTCCTCCTTCCTCTTCATAGACACACATCACATAAATCATTCGAAGGTAAAGGAATAAGATGATACTATTCAATAATATACTATTATATAACTCAACGCGAGACGTCATATCATCTTCCATATATTTTACTAATATTCATCATAATTTTAGCCCCTCCCCCCCCTTTGAAGCGCCCATCCTCCCCCCCCTCTCCCCCCGACGCCAATGTTTCCAACGAATATTTATTGAGTCATAACCACGAACTGGAATGCGCGGAATGACAAAGAATGTTCTAATCTTCCTTGGGTTTTCGTCTCGAAGGGGAAATGTTCATGTTTGCTGGCTGTATTTCGTGCATTGGGTAAGAGACTTGCATGTTGTGTCTTCATTTTTTCTTTTTTTTTTTTTTTTTTGGTGTGTGTGTGTGTGTGTGTGTGTGTGTGTGTGTATGTATGTGTGTGTGTGTGCGGTGTGCCGTGTGTGTGCGTGTGCGTGTTGTGTGTGTGTGTGCGCTTATGTGCGTGCGTATCTGACCTGGTTTCCTCCTCTTCCCGAGTCGGCCGTCTTGGCAGGCGCACGAAAACCCATGAAAACATAAATAAGAAGATTGACCAAGGAGACTTCAGGCTTTAATTTCCTCTTGGGTCATAATCTTCGATTTCCTCCTCGCTATTCAATTGGGCGTCTCTCCTCCCTCCCTCCCTCCCTCCTTTCCTCTCTCTCCCTCTCCTCTCTTCTCTCTCTCTCTCTCGCTCTCCGCTCTCTCCTCTCTCGCTCTCCCCTCCCTCTCTCTCTCCCTCTCTCTCCCTCTCCTCTCCCTCTTCCTCTCCACCACTCCTCTCCTCTCCTCTCTCCTCTCCCTCTCTTCTCTCTCTCTCTCATCTCTCTCTCTCTCTCTCTCTCTTCTCTCTCTCTCTCTCTCTCTTCTCTCTCTCTCTCTCTCTCTCTCTTCTCCTCTCTCCTCTCTCTCTCTCTCTCTGCCCGCACCGCCCAGGGGTCGTCGACAGTCGCCGAGACGAGGCTGGAAAGGCTTATTTCCCCGGGGGTTTTCCTGCCCGCGAGTCTGTGAAACCGTCGGTGCGGGTCCGTAGACTTTATTGATTTTCTGGTTTCCCTCCGTCCTTTTAGGCCTCCGCTTGTCTTTCTCCCTTTGTATTATTATTGTTATTCTTATTGTTATTATTGTTATTGTTGTTATTATTTTTATTGTTACTATGTTATTATTTTATTGTTGTTATGGTTAGAAATATCAACATATTTTGTATTTTATTATTATTTATTATTATTTACTATTATTATTACTAGCATTTATTATTATTTACCTTTTCTTTCTCATGGTAACCTCGTCCTTTTAGGCGACCATTGGCAGACGTAGATGCTCGTTAGCATAATTTCCCTTGAAGGACTTTTGCGGTTTATTGTTTTTTATGTAATCTTATCCCTCGCCTCTATACACGTCCTTCGGCTGATCTTTCTTTCTCCTCTCCTCTCATTTAGCGTCGTCTTTCTCCTTCTACTCTTTCTGTCTCCTCTCCTCTCATTTAGCGTCCTCTTCTTCCTCTTCCTCCTCTTTTCTTTCGTTTGGCGTCCTTTTCTCCCCCCCTCCTTCTCTTGCCTCTCTTCTCATTATCGTACTCTCTCTCCTCCTCCTCTTCCTTTTTATCTCTCCTCTCCTCACATTATGGTTCCTCTCCTCCTTCTCTTACTTTCTCTCTCCTCTCCCTCATGAATCGTCCTCTTCTCTTCTTCCTCCTCCTTTCTCTCCTCTCCTTTCGATTATCGTCCTTCCTTCTGCCTCCTCTTTACTCATCTCTCCTCTCATTGATCGCCTCTTCCTCCTCTTTCTCTCTCCTTCTCTCCATTATCTGTCCTCTCTCTCCTCTCCATTCTCCTCCTCCTCCTCCTCCTTTCCCTCTTTCTCTCTCATTTCTCTCCTCTCCTCTTCTTTCATTATCGCCCTCCTCCTCTTCCTCTTTCTCTCTCTCCTCTCATTATCGTCCTCTCCCTCTCCTCCTCTCTCCTCCATTCTCTCTCCTCTCCTCTCATTATCGTCCTCTCCCTCCTCCTCCTCCTCCTCCTCCTCCTCTCTCCTCTCCTCTCCTCTCATAATCGTCCCTTCCCCTCTCCCTCATTCTCTCTCCTCTCCTCTCCTCTCCTCTTATTATCGTCCTATCCCTCCTCCTCCTCTTTCTCTCTCCTCTCCTGCTCTTCTCCACTCCTCTCATTATCGCCTCCCTCCCCTCCTCCTCTCCTCCTCCCTCCCTCCTCTCCTTCTCCTCCTCCTCCTTCTCTCCCTCTCCTCTCATCATCGTCCTCTCCCCCTCTTCCCTCCTGCCGTCGCAATATATGCATTCGTCTCCCCGTCGGCGCAACGTCCCCATGCGTCGCGTCTGTCACTCTCCTTCCGCAGCAGATGCATCACCGCCGTCGGGACTCCTTCTCGGGCCTCCAGCGCTTCCGTGGCCATTCGTCTGTCTGCCCTTGTGCCTTCTGCGTGGGTTTTATTTTATTATTATTATTATTTTGTTTTGTTTGTTGGTTTTGGTTTTTGCTATGGATAAGGGGGATGTATTGTATATTTTAATGGGTGGATATATTTCTTCGACTTTCTTTCATTCTTTTTTCGTTCTTCTCATATTCTTCTCTTTCTGTGTTACTGCTTATTTTCTTCTCCCTTTCTTTTTCCCTTTCTTCTTCTTACTTCTTCGGTCGTTTCCTTTCTCTTTCTCTAGCTACTACTCTTTTCACGCCAATGCATTATCAGGTGATTATTTTTGTTCCGATTATCGCGGTTTCTCCTCTGCTCTCATCTCTCCTCTCTCTCTCTCTCGCTCTCATCTCTCTCTCTCTCTCTTCTCTCTCTCTCTCCTCCTCTCTCTCTTCTCTCTCCCCTCTCTCTCTCATTTCTCCTCTTCTCTCTCTCTCCGCTCCTCTTCTTCTTCTCTCTCTCTCTCTCTCTCTCTCTCTCTCTCTACGTTCTCTCTCTCTCTCTCTCTCTCTCCTCTCTCTCTCTCTCTCTCTCGTCTCTCTCTCTTCTCTCTGTCTCTCTCTCTCTCTCCTTCTCTCTCTCTCTCTCTCTCTCTCTCTCTCTCTGTCTCTCTCGTGTCTCATCTGTCTCTCTTCTCTCTCTCTTCTGCTCTCTCTCTCTCTCCTCTCTCTCTCTCTCTCTCTCTCTCTCTCTCTCTCTCTCTCTCTCTCTCTCTCCTCCTCTCTCTCTTTCTCATCTCTCTCATCTCTCTCTCTCTCTCTCTCCCTCTCTCTCTCTCTCTCTCTTCTCTCTCTCTCTCTCTCTCTCTCTCTTCTCTCTCCCTCTCCCTCTCCCTCTCCCTCTCCTTCTCTCCCTCTCCCTCTCCCTCTCCCTCTCTCTCTCTCTCTCCCTCTCTCTCTCTCTCCCTCTCCTCTTCCCTCTCCCCTCCCCCTCCCCCTCCCCTCCCTCTCCCTCTCCCTCTCCTCTCCCTCTCCCTCTCCCTCTCCCTCTCTCCCTCAAGAAGCCAACCCAAGCTCGAGGACTTAAAATCCAGTCTTGTTGCATTTCCGTGTTTGGCAGACAACTTGGAGGGAAGTGGGGCGGAAGTGGGGGTTGATAAATGGAGAGACGAAGAGGTGGAGGGAGAAGGAGGAAGGAGAAACAGAGACCAAGATATGGGGGGGCGGGGAGGGTGTAAGGAAAGGAAAGAGGAAGGGAAAATGAGAGACGAAGAGGGAGGGAGAAAAAAAATGAATGATGGAAGAATTCAGGAGAAATAAGAGAAAGGGGAAGTGGGAGACGAAGAAGGAGGGAACAAGGAGATAAAAGAACAGGAGGAGGGAGAATATGCAGAACCGGAGAGGGCTGGAGGGGGTGGGGGTGGCCAGGGAAGTCATCGGGCCGCCCAGGTACCCGGCCGCAGCAGCCTCAGGAACTTTTCATTTGGAGATTTCGCGACATGTTTGCGAGGGGCGCGCGGGGCGGGATGGCGGCGTCCTGGGTGATGGGCGGCGTTGATGGGTCGTTCCCGGAGGCGCTGCGGACGCCGGCGATGGACGGGCGGCGGGCGTGGAGGCGGCGCGACGGGTTGGGCGGATGGGGCGGGATGGGCGCGGAAATGCGACTCGTTTCGGGGCGCAGGGGAGGGAGGGGAGGGAAGGAGCTTGAGGTATGGGGAGGGGGGGGAGGAGGGGAAGGAGGCCAAAGGTAGGGGGAGGCGGTGGAGGGTAAAGTAGGGGGAGGGAAGAAGGGCATAGGGGTAGGGGGAGGGAGGGGGTAGGGTAGGAGGGGAAGGAGGGTAAGGTAAGGCAGGGAAGGGGAGAGGGAGGGGGAGGGGAAGGAGGGTATAGGTAGGGGGAGGGAGTTATTCGTTTGTAAGTCTTTCGAGAATCTGTCTTTCTTCTTTAGCTATTTTCTTTCCATTGCTTTTTCTATATATTTTTTTTATTTTGGTTTCTCTCTCAATCATTTCTTTTCTCCGTTCTTACCCATCTCTTCTCTTCCCTTCTCTCCCTCTCCTCCATCTCCCTCTCCGTCTCCATTTCTCTCCATTCACTTCCTTCCTCTTCCCCTCATCCTTCTCCTCTCCCACAATACCGACCTTCACCCCCCTTCTCGGCCACACATACAGCCCCCTCCCCTCACCCGCGTCTCGCGACCCCCTTCCCACCTTCACACCCCTTCACCCCCCTTCCTCCCCTCTCCTCCCCTTCTTCCTCCTCCTCCCTCCTCTTCTTCCCCCTTCCTCCTCCACCCCCTCCCTCTCCTTCCACCTCCTCCTCCCCTCCTCCCTTCTCCTCACCTCTCCTCCCCTTCAAACCTCCTCCTCCCCCTTCCTCCCTTCTCCTCACCTCTCCTTCCCTTCAACCTCCTCCTCCCCCTCCTCCTCCTTTCCCTCCCCCTCCTCCTCCTCCACCCCCTCCACCCCCCCCCCCGCAGCAGCTTCATTACCCCGCGAAAGCCGGCTGAGATGACGGCGCGGGCTTTTCGCCGGTTCGGACGCAGCCGGCTTAATTACGGCGGCGGGCGTCGCTTTAATGGCTTATCTGGAAGCTTCGAGTCCGGCCGAGAGTCTCCGCCGCGAAGCCTTCGTCTTGTCTCGGCCGCTGCCGCGCGCTCGGCACCTCCATTTTTTTTAATCTATTTTTTGTTTTATTTATTTATTTATTTATTTTATGTATTTTATTATTTTTTATTTTAATTTATTTTTATTTATTTTTATTTATTTTATTTATTTTATTTATTTTATTTATTTTATTTATTTATTTGTTTTGTTTTATTTATTTATTTATTTATTTATTTTACTTTTTTATTTATTATTATCTTTTTTGGGGGGCTTCTTCAATCATTATTCAAAACATTCTCAGTTTTCATATTATTTCCTTTTCTCGTTTTCTTTGTTTTATGTCCCTTTCCTCTTCTTTTTGCGTTTCTATTCCCCCTTTTTTGCACTTTCCTTTCTTTTCGTTATATTGTATTATTTCTTTATTTCATTTATTTCATTTCAACTTGACTTTTGTTTTTCTGTTTTGTTCCGATATTTTTCGCTTCTTTTATGCGTGTTGTTTTTTTACGATTTTTTCGCGATATTTATCGTTGTTTGAATGGGATTTTGCGCTTTTTATCGCTTAAATTTCCCGTTATTTTTTTTCTTCTCATTTTGTTGTTGTTGCTGTTGTTTTTTTTGCTTTTTGTTTTTTTTTCGTTACCTTCCCTTTTTCCTCTCTCTTATTTTTTCTCCCCCTTCTTTCCTTCTCTTTCCCTCTTTCTCTTACTTCTCTCTGTCCTTCATTTCCTCTTTACTATCCCTTTCTTTGCTTTCTTCCTTTTCCCTTCGTCGGCCAGATTTCCAATTCTCTCTCTTCTCTCTCTCTCTCTCTCTCTTCTCTTCTCTCTCTCCTCTCTCTCTCTCTCTCTCTCTCTCTCCTTCTCTCTCTCTCTCTCTCTCTCTCTCTCTTCTTCTGTCTCTCTCTTCTCTCTCTGTTGTCTCTTTCTCTCTCCTCTCTCTCTCTCTTCTCTCCTCTCTCTCTCTCTCTCTCTCTCTCTCTCTTCTCTTTCTCTTCTCTCTCTCTCTTCTTTCTTTTCTTTCTTTCTTTCTTTCCCTTTCTTTTCTTTCTTTTTCTCTTCTCTCTCTCTCTCTCTCTTTCTCTTTCTCTCTCTCTCTTCCTCTCTCTCTGCTCTTCTCTCTCTCTCTCTTTCTTCTCCTCTCTCTTTTCTCTCTCTCTCTCTCCCTTCCCTCCCTCCCTTCCCCTCCTTTTCCCCATTCCTCTTTTCCTTCCCTTCTTACCTTCCCTTCCTTCCTTTCGTTTTTCCTCCCCTACAATCTCTTCCCCCCTCTCCCCAAGCTTCCTCCCCCCTTTTATCCCTCCCCTCCCTGCCCTTCCCCTCCTTCCTCCCCTNTTTCCTTCCCTCTTACCTTCCTTCCTCCTTTCGTCTCCCCTACATCTCTCCCCCTCTCCCCAACTCCTCCCCCTTATCCCCTCCCCTCTCCTCCCTCCCTCCTCTCCTCCCCCTCTATCCCCTCCCTCTCCTCCCTCCTTCTCCCTCCTCCCCCTTATCCCCCTTCCCTTATTCATGCCTTGGTGTTTTATCGCTTCTTCTCGCCTCGCATGCCACCAGGAATGACCTTTGTCTCCCGTCTCTCTTTTCCCCGTTTTTTCTTTTGTGTGTATCTATCCTTTCATTCCCCCAACAAATATTCCTGTTCTCGTGCTCTGAAAGCTCCGAATCTCACCAAGCCAATTGCTATCCCACTAAGTATCCACAGAAGCGTTTTCGAGGAATCCCCATTGCCTTTTTTCGTTTTTTTTATTCGAAATATACTTTCTATATTATGTTATATATTTTTTTTTTATTTTTTTTATACTTAAAATGCATGGTTGGGTTGAAAAAAAAAACTCAAAAGAACCAAAAGCAAAGAGATCAAATAAGAGTTGGAAGAAGAGTGAGAGAAAATGAAAAGAAGAGGAAAGAAGAAGGGACAGGAGTGGAAGAGTGATGATGAGAGGGGATGTAGATGAGTAGACGAAGATGGGAGGAAAGTGGGAAATTAAAAAAATATATAATATGAGGTAGAGGAGGAGGAAAAAGGAAAAAAGAAGAAAAGGATGGAGGGGGAAGAGAAGAGAGGAGGAGTAATGGAAGGAAGCGAACACTCGAAGAAGAAGAAGAAGAAGAAGAAGAAGAAGAAAGAAAGAAAAACGCAAACCGTAAAATGGAAAAGAAACAAGCAAATTTTAAATGATTATAGTCAACGGGTTTTTTTACTGCCCCATGTTTTGTATGTGGACGCGCATATTTCCCGAACGTGCATTTAACTTACTCACACAAATGGGATTAAGAAAAGAGAAGAGAGAGAGAGGAGAGAAATAGAGTCAGAGAAGGGGGAGAGAAGAGAGGGGGACGAAGAGAGTGTGAGTGGGAGAAGCCCAATGTCCAGGGTATCTCCATTTCTCATATTATGCATCATATTTCTCGGCCTTATGTGGACGGGGCCGAACTTTGCGCATATCCATTGGTCATGTCAATGTGCGCGCCATGAAAATGGCTGCGTAATATATATATATGTTTTTTTTTCTCTCTCTCTTCTGCGTCTCTTTTTTTTTTTTTTTTTTTTTTTTTGTGTGTGTGTGTGGTAAGTGTGCATGTAATACTGAGTTCACAGTTTGGCTCTGTTTGATTTCATGTATGGATCTCTGTGTGTGTTTTTTTCTTCTTTTTTTTATGAAAACTGTGAATTAACGCTTTTTTCTTTCTTTCTTTCTCGTTCATTTTCGTTTCGGACTTTTGGTCTCACGTGCCACTTGCGTTCTCTCTGCATTTTTTATTTTTTTTTTTTTTTTTTCTTTTCTTTCTTTTTTCTTCCCACTTCTGCTCTCTCTTTTTCACTCCCTCTTTAAAAGCCTCGTTCATTCCCTTCCCTCCCCTTCCCCTTCCTTCCCTCACCCCTCCCCTTCCATCCCCCCCCACTCTCTCCGTTCCCCTTCCCTCTCCGCGTTCCCCTTCCCACTTGCCTTCCCCCCATTCCCCTTCTCCCCTTCCCCTTCCCTTCCCCTTTCCCTCACCCCCTTGCCTTACCTCCCTTCGTCCTTCCCTTCCATCATCCCTTCCCCACCTCCCTGCCCCCTGCCCCCCCTTCTTCCTTTCCCTTCCCCTTTCCCCTTTGCCCCTCTTTTCCCCCTTCCCCTTTCGCTCCTGCCCCCTTTTTCCCCCTCCCTCCCCTTGCCCCCTCCCCTTCCCCTTCTCCCTTCCCCTTGCCCCCTGCCCCCTGCTCCCCCATTGCCCCCTTGCCCCTGCTGTGCCATTGCCGAACGCCGTAACCATTTTGTGAACTCTGCTGGTCGCCGCCGCCCCGCTGTAATGGCTTCCTGGTTCTTTATTCCGCTTCTGGCCTCCGAAGTCTAGATTAGATGGTTTATAACTTCCGTAGCCTTGGCCCCTGCTGTAGTCCCGTTGGCGATTTTCTGTCGGTCGGTTGTGTGTATTTTACCTTCGACCACAATGGCCTCTGTATGTTGCTGTGTTTTTTTTTTTTCTCTCCTCTCTTGGGTCTTTCTTTCTCTCTTCTCTCTTCCTTTCTGCTCTTTATCTCTCTCTCTCTCTCTCTCTCCCTCTCTCTCTCTCCTCTCTCCTCTCCTCTCTCCCTCTCCTTCTCCTTCTCTCGTCTCTCTCTCTCTCCTCTCTCTCTCTCTCTCTCTCTCTCTTCTTGTCTCTCTCTCTCTCTCTCTTCTCTCTCTTTGTTCTCTCCTCTCTCTCTCCTCTCTCTTCGTCTCTCTTCTTCTCTCTCTCTCTCTCTCTCTTCTCTCTCTCTCTCTCCTCTCTCCTCTCTCTCTCTCTTCTCTCTCTCTCTCTCTCTCCTCTCTCTCTCCTCTCTCCCTCTTCTCTCTCTCTCTCTCTCTCTCTCCTCTCTCTCTCTTCTCTCTCTCTCTCTCTCTCTCTCTCTCTCTCTCTCTCTCTCTCTCTCTCTCTCTCTCTCTTCTGTCTCTCTCTCTCTCTCTCTCTCTCTCTCTCTCTCTCTCTCTCTCTCTCTCTCTCTCTCTCTCTCTCTCTCTCTCTCTTCTCTCTCTCTCTCTCTCTCTCTCTCTCCTCTCTTCTCTCTTCTTCTCTCTCTCTCCTCTCTCTCTCTCTCTCTTCTCTCTCTCTCTCTCTCTCTCTCTCTCCTTCTCTCTCTCTCTCTCCTCTCTCTCTCTTTCTCTCTCTCTCTCTCCCTTCCCTCTGTCTCTCTCTCCTCTCTTCCCTCTTTTCATTTAAAGGGTTCAGTGTCTGCGTGTTCGTTTCGTTCCCAGCGTCCTGTTCTCTCGCACTGTTGTTTCCCTGCATCTGCTCTGTAATCTTATCGTCCGTTTTCGTTGGATCTATTTTTTATTTCTATTTATCATTTTTGTTTTGTTTCTTTCCAAATTCTGTTTTTTTTTGCCTGCCTGTTGGCTGTCCTCGCACTCCCGAAGGTCTTTCCAATAAGGTCGATCCACATCTCCCTCCTGTAATGATTTCCAATGCCGTATGTGTCTATAGGTTTTCCCTCTTGTTTCCCAATGATATCTCGAGGCACTCTACCCCTCCACTCCCCCCCCCACCCTGTCATGAGTTTCCCCTATAATTAGATGCCGAATATCTCTTTTCACCATCCTCTTGTCGTCCTATCTTTCCTTTTTCTTTTCTTCTCTCCCTCCATCTCTCCCTGTCTCCCTGTTTCCCTCCTTCCTTTCCTCCATCCTCTCTTCCTTCATTCTCCTCTCCCTTCTCCTCCTTCTCTTCCCTGTCTCCCTCCTTCCTTCCCTCCATTCTGCCCTCCCTCTCTCCCTGCCCTCCCTCTGCCTTCCTCCATTCCTACCTCCCTCTCTCCCTGCAACCCTCCTTCCTCTCTCCCCTCCCCTTCTCCCTCTCTCCCTCTCTCCCTCCTTCCTTCCTTCACCCATTTCGACAGCTGTAACTCTGACGCCCGTGCCAATATTCTTCCCT
>NW_020870555.1:82041-87041 GCF_003789085.1 Penaeus vannamei | reverse complement strand
TGTTATTGGCAGCGCGAGGAGGCGGCCGGCGACTCATGGGATTGCCATGGTGCTGCCGCCGCTGTCTGGCGCTCGACTCTTTCCCTCAGAATAGCCCCGTG
This sequence comes from Penaeus vannamei, assembly GCF_003789085.1. Classification (NCBI taxonomy): domain Eukaryota; kingdom Metazoa; phylum Arthropoda; class Malacostraca; order Decapoda; family Penaeidae; genus Penaeus; species Penaeus vannamei. The sequence goes on along the minus strand of NW_020870555.1, from coordinate 86,940 downwards.
GATGCCGTGCTCAGGTCGCCGCCTTGTGCTTCCGTGGCGCGGGGGTTCCGGGGGTTTTAGGGTTTTTTAGGGTTTTTATAGTGGTGTTTAAGGTTTTTTAAGGGGTGTTCGGGGATGTAGGGGGGGTCTGGGGTCAGAGAGGAGGGGAGGGAGAGGGAGGGGGGGGGGGGCACAGGGGAAAAGGATGGGCGGAAATGCACGGTGCATGGACTTCGGGTCGTGGCCTTGGTATTAAATTGGGTATTTTTTTGTTTGTATTTTTTTCGTCTGTATGGTTTATAATATGTTTTCTTGTGCGTGTGTGTGTTTGTGCGTGTGTGTGTGTAAGAGAGAGAGACAGACAGACAGAGAGAGAAAGAGTGAGAGAGAGAGAGAGAGAGAGAGAATTTTACAAACTTCTTTCCTAGAAAAGCTCTTCGTTGCCAAGTTGCGGTGGTCCTGACTGAGTTCATGTTGTAGGCCGTACTTACCGGGCTGTGGCAGACAGGCTTTGGTGAACAGGCTGGAATTAACTTTAAGTATATATGGATAACTGAAGATAGAAATAGATAAATTGAGAATAAAATTAGCTGAATAGACGAAAGGGGTGTTTCTTAATAGATGTAGGAACTGAACAAATAAATAGATGACTGAGAAACAAAGAACGGAGAGAGAGTAAGAGGGAGAAAGAAAGAAAGAAAATGAGAGAGAAAGAAAGAGAAGGGAGAGAGAGAGAGAGAGAGAGGAGTGAAAAAGAGGAGAGAGAAAGAGTGAGGAGAGAGAGAGAGAGTGAGAGAAGAGAGAGAGAGAGAGAGAGAGAGAGAGAGTGAGAGAGAGAGAGAGAGAGAGGAGAGAGAGAGAGAGAGAGAGAGAGGAGAGAGCAGAGAGAGAGAGAGAGAGAGAGAGAAGGAAAGAGGAGAGAGAGAGAGGAGAGGAGAGAAGAGTCAGGGTAATTTATGAACTCAAGGGTCGAATACGGCGGGCTTTAATCTTGCATGCCGAGAAGGGACAAGGAACTTTTTACAGGCCTTTCGCCGTGTTGGTACAAGTCTGTACACACACGTACGCACACACAAGATTGCGTCTTTGTGTCGGTCGTTCACTTTCACTTTTGTGTTTCTCTCTCTCCCTTTCTGCTTATCTCATTGTCCTTTACTACTCTTTCCGTTTCTCTCTTTGTCGATCTAATATCTAAACTGTGTCCTACCACACCTGTGTCTAGTATAACTTTCTATCTATGGTCTATTTTTCTCAACCTGTCCTGCCATCTAATAATATATAATATATATAATATATATATATATCATATATATATATATAATATATCAATATATCATATGCTGTGTGTGTGTTGTGTGTGCGCAGTGTGCGATGTGAGCGTGGTGCGCTGTTGCGTGTGCGTGTGCCGTGTCTGCGTCGTGGCGTGGTGCCGTGTGCGATGTTGGTGTGTGTGTGTGTGTGTGATGTGCTCTACCTTGTCTGTTTCTTTCACCCATCTAAGCGCGCTCTCTCTCATCTCTCTCATCTCTCTCTCTCTCTCTCTCTCCTCCTCTCTCTCTTCTCTCCTCTCATCTCTCTTCCTCTCTCTCTCTCTCTCCTCCTCTATCTCTCTCTATCTCTCTCTCCTCTCTCTCTATCTCTCAATCTATCTCTCTCTCTCCCTCCTCTCTCTCTCTCTCTCTCTCTCTCTCTCTCTCTCATCTCTCTCTCTCTCTCTCTCAAATCTCTCTCTCTCTCTCTCTCTCTCTCTCTCTCTCTCTCTCTCTGCTCCTCTTTCTCTTTCTCTTTCTCTTCCCCTCCCTCGCGCTTCTTCCCTTCTTCCCTCCTACTCTCCTTCCCCTCCCTCGTCCACTCCCTTTCTTCCCTTCCTCTCCCTCTATTTCATTTTTAACAAAATGCTACCGTTTAGAAAACATTTTTTGTAAATAACTGAAGTCTTGCGCCTCCCCTGCTCTCGCCATTACTTAAGCTCGGCTCGGACAACGGAAGGACGTAAGCCATTTTTAAGTTATTATGCAATAGGTATGCAACAGGGAGAGGACTGGGAGCAACTTTCTTTGACCTTCGTGATAACATCCCCCCCCCCACTCCTCTTACCCCTGTTCTTCTATCCCTTGTTAGCTCTGCCCCCTCTCCCTCGTCTCCCTGCCCTGTTTCCTCTCCCCATCCCTAGCCTGTCACCCTCCCCCCACTCCCCCTCCCCTGCCATGCTCCCCCCTCCCCTGGCCTGTCACCCTCCCCCACTCCCCTTCCCCCCCTGCTTCCCCCTCCCCCCTTCACCCTTCCCTGTTCCCCTCCCCTCCCCCTGGCCTGTCCCCTCCCCTCCCCCTCCCCACCTCACCTCTGCCTCGTCTGCCACGAACCTATTTCTTATGCCCCATCTGGCCTTCCCTCCCCTCCTACTCCTCTCCTCCCCTCTTTCATTCACTCAACTCTTCTCGTGTTCCTTTTTCCTTTCTCCGCCTTTTTTTTTCTCCTGTGCTTCGTCCTCTACCTTCCCTCTCTCTCTCTCTCTCTCCTCCCTTGCTGTCGCTCTCCCTATCCCTACCTTCCTCCCCCTTCTACTACTACTTTTTTTCCTTCTCATTCTTCTTTTATTTCCTTCTTCTTATCCTCCTCCTCCTCCTCCCATTCCTCCTCCTCCTATTCCTCCACCTCCTCCTCCTCCTCCCCGTCAGCGAGCCAGACGCCCGAGTTGCCACGATGCACGATAAGCAGGCGCGTTTTCGCCAAGGATGTTGCAAGGGAAGATTTAGTCGGGAGTGAGAGAGAAGGGGAGGGAATAGGCCTCTAAACAGTAATATTTATATTCAATTAAAAATTGACTCTAATGAGAAAGCAGAATAATCCACGTTTTTGTTTTACTTCCACTTTTATTTCGTTTGTTTTTTCCACCCTGTTTCTCTCTTTTCGTCCTTCTCTCGTTATTCCACGTCCGAGAGGGAAAGCGCCGCCCAGCAGGATGGAGGTGACCGAGGAGCACATCCATACCTGCAAGTCGACGCGGTTGTAAGGCGGGCGACGCGGCCAAGGAGGAGAGGGAGGGAGAGAGAGATAGGGAGAGGGAGGGGGAGAGAGAGAGAGAGGGGAGGGAGAGAGGGGGAGAGGGAAGAGGGAGAGAAAGAGAGGGGAGGAGGGAGAGAGAGGGAGAGGGAGAGAAAGAGGGGAGGGGATGAGAGGGATTGAGAGAGGTTGAAAATGGAAGGATGGGTGGAGGGAGAAAAGGGAAGGAAAGAAGAAGACAGAGCAAAGGGATGAGAGAGGTTGAAAATGGAATGATGGATGGTAATAAAGGAGGTGAGAGGGAGAGAGGGAGAAAGGGAAGAAAAGCAGAAGACAAAGGGATGAGAGGTTGAAAATGAAAGGATGGATGGTAATAAAGGAGGTAAGAGAGAGAGAGAGAGAAAGAATGACGGCTGGAGTGTATATTATGATTGTTTAGCATATAGGATTTACCGTAGAAAGATAAAAAAATGAATAAGAATAGGGTCCGAACCTTCCTTTCAGCTGCAGAAGGAAGTAGAAGAAAGGGAGAAATGATGTAGAAAGGAAAGATTGTAAAGAAATTGGGTAATGTTGTGAAGAGCCCAATAAAAAGGGAGAAGAGAAATGGAAGGGAAAGAGGGAAGTGGGCGAAAGCGAGAGAAAAGAGGGGGGAGAGAGAAGGTAGGAGAAAGGAAGCAGAGCTAGGAAGGGGTAAGAAAGGGATGAAGGGAAAGACAGCGGTAAGAAAATGAGGGAGTGAGACCCAGGAAAGAGAGGATAGGAGATGGCGAGGTGATGGAAGGTAAGGTTAAGAGAGGAAGAGAGAGAGAGAAAGCGGTCAGAGAGAGAGAGAGAGAGAGAGATGAGATACGGATTGAGAGAGAGAGAGAGTGAGAGGAGGAAGAGAGAAGCGGCCAAGAGAGAGAGAGGGAAAGAAAGAGGAGAGGGGGAAGAAGCCTTGGGTGGGGACGCTGACCATCCAACCACACAGGACCACGCTATCAAGGCCCTCGCGGACTTCCAACGGCGGAAGGAAACGGAGGTCCCCCACAGGAAGGGTTTAATATCTCACACTTGCACAGGGGGAAAAAAGACGGAGTGCGGACTGAGCATCCTTCAGCCGAGGCGAGAGGATGGGAAAAGTCCCCTTAAGAGCCGCGCGACGAAAGGAAGAAAATAAAAAGAGATATTTTATTTCACACAAAATATTCTTCAACGGGAGGGGGGAAAAATAAATATATACACACATAGGAGGATATTGTGGGGGATCTGTCGCGCGGAACGAGAGGGGGAGAAGGCGGTGGCGGCGTCGGAAGAGAGCAGAAGGAGGTGGCTGAGGATTGACCATCTGGGGAGGAGAAGAGAGGAGGAGGAGCAGAGAGACGAGGGAGGCGGGTCGTGGAGGCCTGAATGACACCGGCTCGGAAGGGGGAGGGGAGGGAGGGGGAGGAATGCTGGGACGAAAAGGAAAAGAGAGAGTGGGGGGAGGTTGGAGGATGAGAGGGAGAGGGAGGGAAGGAAGGAAAGAGAGAGGAGGGGGAGGGATAGAGAGAGGAGAAAAGAGAGAGAGAGAGGGGAGAGAATGAGGAGAGAGAGGAACGGAGGGGAGGGAGGAGGGAACCGAAAAGAGAGAATGAGAGAGAGGAGAGAAGGAGGAAGATTAAAGGGGAAGACAAACAGAAAGTATATTCATACTGAGATGTAGTGACATGGTGCTGCCCCTCCCCCCCTCCCCCCTCCTCCAAAAGAAAAAAAAAACTGCATCTCGTGTACATATTTGCTCTTTAGATTTGCCCGGATATTTTTCTTTTACTTTTTCTCTTCGCTATCATCATTTTTTTTTTATCGTACCCCTGCGCTCGAAATAACAGCCGTAATAAGAGGAGGTTGTGAATTACCTTTATGATGCACATTGAATAGAGTTGTGGCGGCGGG
>NW_020870555.1:67041-74541 GCF_003789085.1 Penaeus vannamei | reverse complement strand
TTGGTGTGTTTGTTTGCTTATTTGTTGTTGGGATTGCTATTACTGTTGTTTGTTTTTCATGTTGTTATTGTTGTCGATAAGATTGTTGTTGTTAGTATTGTTTTGGGCCGATTATCCGAGTGTACATTTTATTTTGTTTGTACTCTATGGTATGACTGAATATATAGTGAAAAGGACTAAACTTCCATGCTGTATATTTTAACTAGCGTTTTTTTTATCAAAGCCCCGATACTATGATAATGACATCACCCCCACTACCACATCATCATCACATCACCATCTCCACCACCACCACCATCAATATATATTCATCATCATTATCATTATCATCACCATCAGCATCACCCCACCACCACCACCGCTACCACCGCCATCATCATCAGCACCACCACCACTCCACCACCACCACATCATCATCATCATCATCAAATCAAATATATTTCACATCGATTCCCACAAGGCCCAAAATCGCCCCTGCCTCGCCCGCACACCTTCGGCCCGCGACGCAGCCAGCGACCGATCCCTCGCGAGGATAGCACCGTAGGATTGCGTGTCTGTCCGTGTAGTGGCGGTGGACGGGCCAGGGAACCACCACCACTGCCTGGTCGTCTTATAGTCGTCTTGGTACAGTCGGCTTGCTTGTCCTGGCTTGGTATCGTCGTCCTTCCTGTTTCGTCTCGTGGTCGTCGTATTGTGGTCGTCGTCGTCCTCCCTGTTACGTCTGGTAGTCGTAGTCCCGCCTGTTTCGTCCTGTAGTCGCGTCTCGTTTCGTCTCGTAGTCGCCCCACCTGTTTTGTCTCGGACGTTATGCCACGTCTCGTACTCCTCCCGCCTCGGCCACCCTGCCTCCAGTAGTCGTGCCACCTCGCCTCACGGCAGTCGTCCCACCCCGTCTTGCAGTAGTCCTCCTGCCTCATTTCTGAAAGAAGTCGTCCTGCCTCGTCTCAAAGTAGTCGTCCCACCCCGTCTTCTACCAGTCGTCCCGCCTAGTCCCACATTGGTCCTGCCCCATCGCGTAGCCTGCCCGTCCGTCGACCGTTGGGGTTCCCATGCCCGCGGCGCCGCTAATCCCGGTAACCGAAGTTTTTGACCGTTGGCGCCCCTTCGCCTTGCAGCAGCCGCGAGAGGAGGCTTTGGGTCCACCTGTTTCGTCGCGAGGAGGAGGAGGAGGAGAAGAGAGGAAGAGGAAGAAGAGGAGGAGGGTTGTTTTTGCTTTTTTGTTTATTTTTATTACTATATTATTATTATCATTGTTTTGTTGTTGTTATCATTATTATTATTATTATTATTATTATTATTATTATTATTATTATCATCATTAATGGCATTATTAATATTATTATTGTTACTCTGATTAGTTATAGTAGTTGCTGTTGTTCGCATTATATTTCTTTTTATGATATTGAAAGTATAAAGAGAAGGGAAACGGATAGGTAGGGGATGTTGGAGTAAATTGACGAATGTGTTGTTCTAATGATTTGTATGCATGTCTGAGTTCGTGTGTTAATTGATGTTATAGCAGATGTATGTATTTTTTCGTATATCTACATATAGTTATCCATTAATTCTTTCATTCATATATATATTTGTGCATAGTATTATGTGTTGTTTTTTTCGCGTAAATATATATATATGTGCGTGTGCGTTGGCGTAGGGCCGGGTCCGACGGGTGGGTCGCGCCTCTGCATAAGTAGTTCCGTGAGACTCGGGTTACGTCGAGCGGCCCAGGGCGGCGAGGGCGGCGCGGGTGGGGGTGGCTGAGGGTGGGGGAGCATGCCAAGGCCGGACCACACCGCCGCCGCCGCCGCAGTCGAAAGCACAGCCGATTGATCTCGACGCCCTCACATAGGGGATGGTCCCTCCGGTCGCGTGGATGCGTCGCCGTCCGTGCCTCCGGGAGAACGCGGATCAGGCCCCTGCGCCGGAGAGAGGTCCTGTGCCGCTGCCGCCGCCCCCTCTTGGCCTCGCCGTCGGTGGCATCGTTCTTACTCTGTCGGAATAAAGTTCAAGGGTGAGCTTGGATGAAAGCCTCGCGCGGAATAAGCCAGCGCAGAGACGGATCCTCTTGGAGGGTGGCTTTAGTTTGCTTTCTTTTCTACTTTCTTGTTTAAATAGATATATATGTATATTTATTTATTTATTTCTCTTCTTCCTCCACTCTTCCAAGTTCTTGTCTCCTCCCTGCGTCTCACTCCTTCCTTTCTCTCTCTTTCTCTTTCTCCATCCCACGTTTCTCCCTTCCATTGTTTATCAGATATTTATTTTTGCATGGAAAGTCCTTGCAAAAATAGCATATAAATGTAAAATCTCCGAAGCAGAGCCAATTAATGTGGATGGAATTGCGAGAGAATCTGTCAGGTTAAGTTAATTGGCCTTTTTTTGTTTCTTTATTTTTACTTTGTTGTCGTTCCTCATCATACAACAAAAACAAACTCGAAAAAACGAACGAATTTTTTTCACCTTTTTCGATATCCTGACTTGATTATTGTTATTATCTTTATTGTTTCAATTTCGATCAAAATATTTAATTCTCTCATTATATTTATATTTGACCCTTGACTCATATCTCTCTCCTTTCGCTTTCATCCATTTATTCTCCTTTCCACCCTTCTCCCTCTTCTAACACCTCGGGAACAACGAAAGCATGCATGGGGAAGGGGCAATAACGGCCGTAATAAAGCGAAACAAGGGTCGGCCTCGAAGCCTCGTCTCGGCCGGAACTTCGTCGACCCCAACGGCCGCTGGGCTTTTCTTTCTTTCTTTCCTTGCCTGCAGTTTTGGCCCCTCTTTCTCCTTTCTCTTTTAATTTCTCTCTCTCTCGCTCCTTTCTCTCTTTCTCTCTCTCTTCTCTTCTCTCTCTCTCTCTCTCTCTCTCTCTCTCTCTCTCTCTCTCTCTCTCTCTCTCTCTCTCTCTCTCTCTCTCTCTCTCTCTTCTCTCTCCTCTCTCTCTCTCTCTCTCTTCCTCTCTCTTCTCTCTCTCTCTCTCTCTATATATTATATATATATTATATATATATATATATATATATATATATATATATATATATATATATAATATATATATATATATATATATATATATATATGTGTGTGTGTGTGTGTGTGTTGTGGTGTGTGTGTGTGTGTGTGTGTGTTTGTCTATTTTCTCTTCTCTCTTTCCTTTTCCTTTCTCTTTCACCGTCACCTTCTCTTCCCTCCTCCGGCTCCTCCACCCTCCTTCCTCCGTTCCTCTCCCTCTCACTTTCCTCCCCCTTCCCCTCCCACTATAAAACTGTCATTGGATTGCTCTTCGTCTCTATCGCACTCAACCCCTTCTCCTCGTCCCTTTCCCCCCATCATTCTTCTTCCCCCCCCCTTTCTCCCCTCCTTCCCCTTCTTTCCTTCCTCCCTCTTCCCCTTCCCCTCCTCCCCTCCTTCCCCTTCTCCTTTCCTCCCCCCTTCCCCCTTCCCCCTTCTCCTCCCCTCCTTCCCCTTTCCCTTCTCCTCCCTTTCTTCCCCCTTCCCACCTTCCTCCCTCCTCCCCCCCATACACACACGCTATTCATTCTCCCCCGCGCGATTTTTATACACCCCTAACCTGGCCGTCGTCAGCGAGGTATATAGGTTAGTGTTTGCCTAAAGTGCCTTATAGAGCCGCTTGGCAAATGGCGCCGCGCGGAGTACGGGAGGGCGCTATAACGGGGGCTCGTAATGGCGAAACGGGCCCACACGCGCCGCTCAGCTCGGGTCCCGGATGATGTCTGTGTTATCGGGAGGGCCGACGGAGGGTCATCCGCGCGATATCTTGGCGGGCTTGAGGCTGTTCTGCCCTGGCTCTTGGGGTTGCATGTTGCTGGGGTTTTGTTGTCATTCTTTTACTGTTTTTTTTTACGTTGTTATTGTTATCTCTTGATTTTCTTAATGGCTGGTTTTATTGATATTGTTTTGATTATGTTGTATTTTTCTTTTTTTTATTCTTATTCATATTCATTTTACTTGATTGATATTATGTTTTATTGTACTCCTCATTACGTCTATTTGCGTATTTCTGCGTGAGTCGAGACATGAATAAATAGCAAAGGGGGGGGGGGAGGGGGAGAGGGGAGGAGGACGCGAAAATTACAGGCGGGCGGGAGGGAATGCATCAATATTTTGCACGAGTGGGTGAACTCTATTTTTCTGCGTCCCTCGTAGTGGTGGGTCTTGTACTTCGCGTGTCGCCGAACGACAAGCTGGCATGCGAGGACGAAATCCTGACTGATGCCTTTTCCTTGAACAGGCGATGACTTGTGGGAAAATCTCTTCACTGTTTTTTCGTGAGTCTTGGACCCCGAGGTACACCCGAACCCCGTGACACAGTGCTCCGTTACACCTGTACCCCGTGATACCCGGGCTCCGTACACCCGCACCCATGGCACCCGAGAGAGCCCAGGGCCGAGACGCCCGCGCCCAGACAGTACTTTCAAGCCTGTCCTACATCGGCGCGCGGCCGGCGACCCGCACCGCGACGCCGCCTGCCAGCCGCGAGTTCGGCCTCGAATCAGGTGTTACAAACAAAGCTTTATTGCTTAAGCGGAGGCACGCCGCCTCTCGCGCCGGGATCCAGGTCAATCAGCTTACCTCCAGATTCTGTGACGACATCGACGCCGCCCAGAGACCGTGCAGTTCAAGGTGTCGATAAGGGCGGATTTGCCGGCCGGGGGCAAATGGGATAGACCTTAACGGCGCGGGGAGCATCCGGGTGGAGGGGGAGGAGGGAGGGGGGAGAGGAGGAGGCAGCGGCGCATGGCGAGGTGACCGACCCGACTCGCCTTGATTCATGCGCGGCCGTCGCCATGAATGAATTGTCACAATCTGCTGCCCTCCGCCGCCGCCCTGCCCGAGGGAGGGGGAGGGGGAGGGGTCAAGAGGAAAGGATATTTGGTAGGTGTCTGTCTGTCTCCGACGTGTCTGTCTGTGGCGTGCTTGGAGATGCGAGGAAACAGGTCGCTCCACATGAGGAATCGGAAACAAAGACCGTTACTGTGACTTTCCGCGAACAGTCCCGCAAAGCGATTCGATAAAGGTTATATTCTTGAAGTCATCTTGATAGAGATAACAAACAGATCCCTTGAAGAGGTCCGGGTGGAGGCGGAGGCGGCGTCGAGGTCGGGTAATTGTTGGAATGAAAGGGACGCCTCTCGCTCTCCTCCCTCGCTCCTCTCTCCCTCGCTCCCTTTACTCCCCTCACTCCCCTTCTTCGTTCTCGTTCCTCTCTTATGCCCTCTTCCCGTATTTCTCCGTTCTTCCTCTCTTATTTCTCGTCTTTCCTTTTTCTCCTCCTCTTCTCATTGGTTTCCCTTTTTTTTTTCCTTTCTCTCTCTCGCCCTCCTCTCTCCCCTCATTTGCTTCCCCAGCCTTTCTCATCTCTTTCCTCTCTCCTTTCTCCTGCCCCTTTCCTCTTTCTCCTCACTCCCATCTCCTCTCAACCTTCTCCTTCCCCTCTCTTTATTGCCTCCCTCTCCTTTTCTTTCCCCTCACCCATCGCTTCTTTTGCTTCCCGCTCCTTTCTCCTCACCACCCATTCCTCTCTCTCTCTTAGCTCTCCCCTTTCTCCCCTCGTCTCTTCCCTTCCTCTCCCCTCCTCTCCTCTCTCTCCTCTCCTCTCCCCCTCCTCTCCTCTCTCTCTCCTCCTCTCCTCTCCCCTCGTCTCTTCCCTCTCCCCTCCTCTCCCTCTCTCCCCCTCTCTCCCCTCACTTCCCATTCCTCCCCCATCCTCGCTCCTGATATGTGGAGAGGAAGGATCGTGCTGGAAATACCTATCGCCGCGTCTAATAGAAAGAAGTCCTCCTCCTTCGGCCGTCGGCATCCCCTCCTCCCCGATGGGATGTGAAGGGGAGGAATGGAAGGGATGGGAGGGATGGAGGGAGGGGGTAGAGGGATGGAGGGACCAAGAGAGGGAGGGAGGAGATAGAGGAATGGAGGGACGAAGAGAGGGAAGGATGGAGGAGGGAGGGGATAGAGGAATGGAGGGACGAAGAGAGGGAAGGATGGAGGGAGGAAAGGAAAATATTGAGATCCCTGAAGCCTCCTGCTGGCTTCAGGAGAGAATGGAGAGGGAAATGCGTGCGCGTGGGGACGGACGGAGGCTGACTTCATTCGAAAGTAAAAGTGTTTGGGAAAAAGTGAGTGGGAATGTCCTTATTTGCGTAAATCGGTTGATGTAAGAAAAAAATAAATAGTATTGAAGAAAAGGTGGAAATATCCTTATTGTGGTAACTAGATTGTTTTAGAAAAAAAAGTAAAACTAGAACGAGCTGAGTGGAAATTTTCCCATTTTTTTATGAATTAAGTGCATAAATAAAACCGTAAGAAGTGAGCGTGGATATCGTTCTTTTGGCGCCCATCCTTGACCGCCTGCGAAGTGACAGTTTTTTCCCAAGAGCGAGAGAGCGCGGAGGGGCGCGGGAAGGCGGCGGCGGCGGCGTTGGCCGTATAAGGCGATCGCAGGCACCGCGCCGGCTCTGGAGGGCGCCGCCAAACAAGGGACCAACAATGGCGCTCCGTTAGAAAGGTGACCATGAATCACAGGCTCGTGTCCTCTTCCTCCTCTCCTCTCTTCCTCCTTCCTTCGCCTCCTCGTCCTCTTCTCTCCTCCTCCTCTCTTCATTTTTTTCTCATCTTACTACTCTCCTCCTCTTCCTCCACTTCCTTCGCTTCCTCGGTCTCCTCTTCCTCCTCTCCTTTTTCCTTCTCATCTTACTACTCCACCTCCTCTTCCTCCACCTCCTTCTTCTTTACCTCCTCCTCCTCCTTCTGTTTTTCTCTTTTTTATTTCTCTTTCACTTACTTAATTCGTTTTGCACATCCTTGACTTGTTCATCTTTCACATTCCTTCCTCCTGCTCCTCCTCCTCCACTTTTATCTCTTTCCTCTCCTTTCTCTTTTCCTCCACTTCCATTTCTTTCCCTGTTCCTTCCCCTTCCCTTCCTGCTTCCTCCCTGCCTTTCTATCTCAATCTTTTCCTTGCCTCCCTCCATCCATCCCTCTCTTCGTCCCTCCATTCTCCTATCCCTTCTTTCTCCTCTTCACATCCCATGCTCCCTACCCGCTCTTCCCTCCCAACTCCTTCCCTCTTACTCCCTTCCTTACCCCTTGCCCTCCCTACCCCCTTCTCTACCTATCCCTTTCCTCTTACCCTCTTCCCTCCCTACCCCATCCGTCCCTACCCCCTCTTCCCTCCCTACCCCTTCTTTTCCTATCCCCATCCCTCTCTATCCCCTTCCTCCTACCCCTTCTTCCTTCCCTATCCCTTCTTCCTCCTCCCCTTCCCTTCCCCTTCCTTCTACCCTTCCCTCCTACCCCATCCCCCTGCCCTCTCCCCCCTGCCCTTCCCTCCCTTTGGCGGCCACTAAGTCCGGCGGGGCGAGCGGGGGTCACGGCCTGCCCGGAGTCCGCTGATGGCAGTCATGCTCTCCTCCGCCGAGCATGCATTATGGCTGGCCCCGCGCTGCTCTCACTCGCTCTCACTCGCTCTCACTC
>NW_020870555.1:54541-57041 GCF_003789085.1 Penaeus vannamei | reverse complement strand
TCACCTCTCCCCCCCCCCCTTAAATTTCACCCGTTCTCCCTCTCGTACCCTCACCTATTTTTAACCCCTTCTGTCTGTTTCTATCTTCTTAGAATTTCTCTCTTAAATCTATCCTCACTTATTTCACCCGTCTCCCCCCCCTCCTGCCTCCTTTTCCTCACTATCAGTTTCCCTTACGCTTTTTTTACTTTATCCTTCTCCTCATACCATTTTCCCCTTTCTACAACCTGTCTCTGTTCTATCATCGTCCCTATTCCCCATTTCACCCCCTCCTGTAAGTCTCTCGTACCTTTTTTTATCACCCCCTTCCTCTCCCGCTGATTCACTTCCTCTTCCCTCAACCCGTCTCGATTTTACCTTCCCCCACCACTGCACTCACACCCCCCCCCCTTATTCTATCCCCTTGAACATCCTCCTTCATCACTCCCTCAATTCTCCCTCATCCCATTCCACCCCCCTCGCCCTCCTCCTTGTCCTCTTCCTTGTCCTTTTCCTTGTCCCTCTCCTTGTCCTCTTCCTTGCCCTCTTCCTTGTCCTCTTCCTTGTCCTCTTTTCCTCTTCGTCGTCCTTTTCCTCCTCCTCTATCCTTTTATCCCCCTCTGTCTATCCCTTTTAACACCCCCCCCCCCTCCAATTCCTCCTAAACCTCATTCTAGGCCCCTCTTTCACCCCCCCCCCCCCCACCCCCAGTAAAAGCGAGCAAGCGGAAGTGATGCTAAACTCTATGTAAATGAATAGCAAAGTGGGAATAACGATTTGTTTTCGGATAAAATGAATGGATTTGTATCATTCGTCTTGTGGGCTGACGTGTGTGTGTGTTTGTATGAGTGTGTATTTGTGTGTGTCTGTGTATTTGTTTGTGTGTGTGTGTGTTTGTGGTGTGTGTGTGTGTGTGTGTGTGTGTGTGTGTGTGTGTGTGTGTGTGTAAAGTGAATGCGGGTGTATATAATATATCATCAGTATAGCAATTGTACTTTGTTTTCGTTCATTCTAGAGATTAATAAAATGGTGTAAAGTGATTCACATGATATGCATATTAATGATAGTGAATAATAGTGCAAATATGGCACCATTGCGTCACTGCAGATGGCAAAAACAGTAACAGTGGTGAGTTTTAAATGTTTTTATTATTATTATTTTTTTTTTAATCTTCTCGGTCGACTTATATTCCTGTTTCTCCCCTGTCTGTTTTATCTCAAACCTTACTTTCTCATTCCCCTCCCGAATTTTTGCCAGAATTCTCTCTTTATCTCTCTCTTTCTTTCTCTCTGTCATTCTCTCTTTCTTTTTCTTTCTCACTCTCTCTGTCATTCTCTCTCTCTCTCTCTCTCTCTCTCTCTCTCTCTCTCTCTCTCTCTCTCTCTCTCTCTCTCTCTCTCTCTCTCTCTCTCTCTCTCTCTCTCTCTCTCTCTCTCTCTCTCTCTCTCTCTCTCTCTCTCTCTTCTCTCTCTCTCTCTCTCTCTCTCTCTCTCTCTCTCTCTCTCTCTCTCACCACTCTCTCTATCTATCTATCTTTATCTGTGTGTGTGTATACTTGCCTGTCTGTCTCCCCCAGTGTCTGTATCCATCGAACTATCTATCTATATCTATCTGTGTGTGTTCGTGTGTTAGTTTGTCTGTAAATCTGTCTGTCTGTCAGATCATCACACCTGTTTTATATAAATGCTTCTTCAATTTCCCAGGCAGTCATTTCAATCCAAGTTTTCTCCTTTTGGCTTTCTTAATTTCCTTTTCTTTCCCTCTTTCTGACCTAATTCCATTTCCTTTTCGATTTACATTCCTTTTTGTGTGTGTGTGGGGGGGGGGGTGGAGGGGTGATAGAGAGCAATGGCAGAATTATTTTGCATTTTTGTTCCCCTTATCTTTTTTATCTCTATTTATTTCTGTTATATTTTTCCTTTTTTGTTCACCTTTCTTTTCAGTTTCGATATGTATCTTCATTCGATTTGTTTATATTCTGATTAAATTTCTGTTTGTTGTCTGTCTGACTTCTTTTCTTTCTCTCTCTTCTCTCTCTCTCTCTCTCTCTCTCTCTCTCTCTCTCTCTCTCTCTCTCTCTCTCTCTCTCTCTCTCTCTCTCTCTCTCTCTCTCTCTCTCTCTCTCTCTCTCTCTCTCTCTCTCTCTCTCTCTCTCTTTTACTTTTTTCTCTTTCTGTCTATCTGTCTGTCTGTCTGTCTGTCTGGCTCCATATCTGTCTCTGTATCTATCTCGATCTCTGTCTGTGTCCATATCTATCTGCCTACGTGTCTATCTCTTTTTCTTTCCGTCTCCTTTCTTCTTTTTTTTCCTCCTCCCCTCCTTTCCTCTCTCTCCTCCATCCGCTCTTTCACCATTCTTCTTTATTTTTCCTCCTCCCCCTCCTCTTACCTCTCCCTCCTCCACCTCCTCTTTCTCCTTTCATCCTTCTTCTTTCCTTCTTTTTCCTCCTTCTCCTCGTTCCTCTCCCTCTTCCACCCGTTCTTATTCTTTTCTTCCTTCTTTTTCCTCCTCCTCCTCTTT
>NW_020870555.1:47041-49541 GCF_003789085.1 Penaeus vannamei | reverse complement strand
TATTTTATTTATTTAATTATATTTTACTATTATTTTAATAATTATAATAATATAAATTATTTATTTAATAAATTATTATTAATTATATTATTTTATTTAATTTATTATTATATATTTTTATATATTATATAATTATTTTTTAAATAATATAATTATTATCTAATAAAATATATAAATAATAATTATATTTTATTTATTATATTATTTAATATATATAAATAAGTTATATATATAAATATTATTATATAATTAATATATTATATATTACATTATTATAATATAATTTATTATATATTATATTTTTATATTATTTATTTTATCTTTTATTTTTATTATTAATTATATATTAATTATAATATTACTATATTAAGAATTTATTATTATAAATAATAGATAATCATATATTTTTTATATTATTAGTTTTATATTTGTTTTATTATATATAGTAATATATATTTTAATTTATCCTTATCTTTAATATGAATAATTTTTTTTTTTTTTTTATATTAATATTTATTTAATTATTAATATTAATATATTATTATATAAAATAAAATATACTCATTTTTGATAATATTATATTATATTTTAATTTTATATAATTTTATTTTATATTTAAATATTTATCAATAAAAATTAAATTATAATATATTATATTTTAATTATTATATAATTATTTTAAATTAATAATTTTTATTTTTATTATTATTTATTAATAATATATTTTTATATTTATAAAATAATATAAAATATATATATATTTATTATAGTTTATATTATATAATTTATTTACTAATTTATATTTATGATTATTATATTTATATTATATTTATTTTAATAAATATAATATTTATGTATTATATATATACTATTATTTATTATTTTTTATTATTTTTTATATATTCTTTAAAATATATTAATTAATTAATTTATATAATATTTAATTACATATTTATAAATTTAATTATTATTAATTTTAATATTATTAAATATAATAAAATATTGATCTTATAATGTTATAAAATTATAAATAATTTAATTATTTAATTTTATATTAATAATATATTTATTAAATTTTAGTGATTTTTAATACTTATATTATATTTTATTATAATAAATTATTTATATATATAATATTTAAATATAAAATATATATATTATTAATGATATATAAAAAATAATTTTATATATATATATGTGTGGTGTGTTTGTGTGTGTGTTGTGTGTGTGTGTTGTGTGTGTGTGTGTGTGTGTGTATGTTTTGTGTTGTGTGTGTGTATATCTATAGATGCATACATACATACATATTATATATTATATATATATATATATATATATATATATATATATATATATATATATAATATATATATATATATATATATATATATATATATATATATATAT
This sequence comes from Penaeus vannamei, assembly GCF_003789085.1. NCBI lineage: Eukaryota > Metazoa > Arthropoda > Malacostraca > Decapoda > Penaeidae > Penaeus > Penaeus vannamei. Next base: position 48,134 of record NW_020870555.1, on the reverse strand, counting down.
ATATATATATATATATATAATATATATATATACACGCGCGCGCGCACACACACACACACACACACACACACACATATATATGGCTTTTTTTCCCTCCGAGAAATGGCTATAATTTACGAAAAGTGGTACGTATCTCTCTCTCTCTCTCTCTATCTATCAATCTCTATCTATCTATCTCTCCGTCTCCCTCTCTCTCCTCTCTCTCCCTCTTCCTCCTCTATCTCTCTCTTCCAATTCTCTTTCGCCTTTAAGTTTAATCACATACCCTCAGCCAGCCATTATATCTCATATTCATATTCCTGCGTCGACAGCCAACCAGCCCATCCTCTTCCACACCCACCCTCACAAGCACCAGCCCACCCTTCTACCCACCCCAGCGCGTTCACTCTTCCCTCACTTCCCCAGAGAGACCCACGTACCATCCTAAGCTCACCCTATCACCCTATGGACACCAAGACACCCTGCTTTCCCGTTACCAAAGCAATTAGCACCCTGTTGTTAGCCATGCAACCCTCCTCACACTTAGCCCATCATGCTCTCACTCCAGATTTCTCTTCCTTGCCACCCTTAGGCCACATTTTTCCTCCTAGGGTCACCCTTACTACCCTGCCACCCTAAGGCCATCCTGTCACCTTGAGCCCCACCTACCATTTTGTCACCCTGAGTTCACCCATGTCTCCTATGCCACTTCAAAGGAACCTCGCCACCCTTACTACTGTGAGCCTTCCCCTGATACCCTGCCACAATGCTACTCAAGGTCTGCTCTGAGCCCTCCCTGCCACCCTAAGTCCACCCTGCGCCCACCCACTCTAAGCTACCTTTAACCCACCTTGCCCACGTTAGCCCTCCCTAAGCCTGACCTTGTCACCCATTCATTCCAAAGCCACTCTTCCCACCTTTACCATCCTGACCCCCACCCATGGCCATCCTTCCCCCCTGAAACCCTGCTCCCTGCCACCTCGCCTCCCTGCCCTTTGCTTCCCTACCCCCCCTTGCCCCCCTGCCGCTCGCCCCCTAGCCCCCTGCCTTCCTCGTGACTCAGCCCGACTCCCAAACACATCGCCCGAAATGAGCCTGTACATCTCGAAGGACT